>DWAJ01003363.1:0-14972 GCA_018238005.1 Eurema mandarina
AACGACTGACTGACTCGACTAAAGACGACTTGATGACGATTTTACTTGACTCATATCGACTTTTATCTTGACCACGTTGCCTCTTATTACATTGACATTGACAAAAAGCTAGACGCTAATGCCATAATATAAGAAAGAAAAGAAAGAAGACAATATTCTACCTACATCGCGTTTTCAAATATTTACCAAACCCATTCACTCTAATTAAAACAATTATTTATTGTCCACGCTTCATTATGTGTAAAGACACAGTCCGTAGTTAACGCATCAAATTAACTATTAAAAGTAACCAACATCTAAGCGTGTTAGCTTTAACCGCCAAAATAACTTGAACTTTTTATGTTAAGAAAATGTTTGGGAGTGCAGGTCAATTATAAATGGATGTTGTAACAGAGCAACCAATTAACGAATAACAAACTTATCCGTAATAAATTCTCGTACAGTTTTAACAATTTTAACTCTCGAACGCTTATGCAAATTGCGGTGAGGTTTAGGCTTAGTGTACACTGGTTTGATAATTTTTGGTTAAAAAAGTATCTAGGAAGATAGAATTCGAGGTAAAATAGATTTCGATGCTTTTAGCACTTGCCAATTGTGTAGTGAATGTGTTTCTTTTAAAAAGACAGTTATAGTTGGGTTAGTTGGAAAGGATTGTCTTCTTTACCTATGTGTTTTTAATATGTCGATGTTAATAAAAATAATTGAATAACGCTACCACAACCACTAAATAGTGGTTAACGATCTTCATACGAGTATGGGAGTTGAGAAATAGTCTGCAAAAGTCCTAGTCCGATACGGTAAGACTTCAAGCCTGAAAGTTCAAAAAACCAAAATTTCCTAAAGCAATTTAATTCGACAAAGACTTACCCATTTTTAATATGTACATGAATCATGATAGTTAGATAGTTAGTTCTAGAACTTACTGTTCTAGCTAATTACCTTCTTTGGAAATATAAATTCACAAACTACCAATTGTTAGGTAATTTAAAAATCTTGTCAAATCTAACATTGGCTATTTTCGATGCAGACTTTGTTAGTTACAGAATTACCTCATCGAATATCGACGTTATTCTTAGTGGTAATAACACCGAAGAGTTTTGTAGCAGTTTTTTTACAACAAAGGGGACAAACGAGCAGGCAAGCCACCTGATGGAAAGTGGTCATCGCCGCCCATGAACAGAGCATGAAAAAAAGGCTTAAAATTCTTATGTACAGGCTATTCTGAGAGCTTGCCCTCAGGATAGCATTAGCTGAGATGTCGCCTTTTGATACGTCCTTATTCTTATTAATTCATAATGTTTTTAATTTGTAATTGGTGTATTAGAGTAGCAAGAAACACTTATTTATTTTATTTTATTAATAATTGTATACGAAGCCTTTTTTAAATTCCGTATTTGCTTTCGGCACGCGACAGACTTCAAACGGGCGGTGGATGTCGGAATTACTCAAACAACTATGTGACGAATGAATTTATAGTTTTTATCTGTGCACGCTTGTTTCAATTATCTGTGCGGTATGTTGTCTGTGGATAGTTCTGACATAAGGAAAGTTGACAGTCAAAATTTTGTATTAAATTTTTTTTTATTTTTCTCAAAATATGATTGGCTTACAATTGATATATTATATGTGTATGAATTTCACTTATTTCATCTATATTAGGGAAATGCAGAAATTTAAGTAACACTAGATTGTCATCAAGAAAAGAACGTGACTTATCCTAACTGACACTTTATATAGCTCTATATAAGTAAGGTTTTCTTGAACGGCATCTTTTGCTTGTTTGTTAATTTTTAGTAGTTTTTTTTAACTAATTTCAGTAAAGAATACTAATAGTTGCCTTCTTTTTCTTATTTAATACTAGCTG
Organism: Eurema mandarina; assembly: GCA_018238005.1. Lineage (NCBI taxonomy): Eukaryota > Metazoa > Arthropoda > Insecta > Lepidoptera > Pieridae > Eurema > Eurema mandarina. The sequence continues at coordinate 1,865 of DWAJ01003363.1, forward strand.
GTCGTTCACACTGTATCTAACGTACATCTATCTATACTAATATATAAAGCTGAAGAGTTTGTTTGTTTGTTTGTTCGTTTGAACGTGCTAATCTCAGGATCTACTGGTTCGAATTGAAAAATTCTTTTTTTATTGAATTGCCCATTTATCGAGGAAGGGTTTAGGCTACATAATATCACGCTGCGACTAATAGGAGCGAAGAAATAATGAAAAAAGGAATCGGTGGGGACGAAGTCGCAACTCGCAAGCAACAGCTAGTATAGATATAAGCTTATCTACATGTAGGATACATCTATCTACATCTATCCTTTTTTTAAGGAATTTCCTTTATAGAATATTATTTAAAAGATTTATAGAAATACGTTCAGCTGTTCGCGAATTATGCACTTAGGAACATATTGTTTCTTTTTTATCTCCTTCTTATATTATAAATGAGAAAGATTGTGAGAATAGTATGTGTGGATGTATGTTTGTTATTGTTTCACACAAAAACGGTTCCACCGATTTAGTCAAAAATTTATATGTAGATACATGATACCCTGGATTAACACCTAGGATAGTTTATATCCCGGTATTGCCCCGGAAACTATTACTATTACTAAAGATATGTAAAACAAAAAAAAAACTCAAGTCATAGAACACATATAATTTATTTACAAGAAACAATATACACATAGCGTAGCACGACTCTGCTTATATTTCGTGTATCTATAGTAGGAACAAGATTAAGTAAATTTTACTCATATATTTTAAGGTTAGCTGACATTTAGAGTTTATTATATTACAATATTAACATAATTTATTCATTATTAAGACAAAGATTACAATTTACTAATAAAATCATTAAATAATTTATTTTCATCAACAGAACGAATATATATTTAGTTTAACGTTTAAGAACAGATTATCGCATAATAATTATTGGGGATGATTGTTTCATAAAATAAATACAATAAATTGTTCTAAGCAGACAGTAGGTACATTAGAACAAAACTAATAATCACTGTTCCTACTTTATAATAATTTATTTCTTATGATTTAAATTCTGTAAACATTTATCGAATAACCAATAAAATCGATTTGCAAATACAAAATATTGTTCTACAACCGCGTATAACTTACAAATAATTATTTCTATTATTCTTAACTGTACATAATTATATTTACAAGTCACGATACATCCGGCACAAGAAGGTTTTATTGCACTTATTGGTTATAATATCCCGATCATTTATAAAAACACATTGTCAAATATATTCTGTATTAAAATGCTATTAAACAGTGTGTTACAAAACATGTGTCCGAACCTGTTGGGTAATATTCTTTATCTAAAACCCTTTTCGAATACAATAAAATAAAGCATCTATATCTAAAATAACAACGCAATAAAATTTAAAAGATTATGTTTCTTGTGAAAAATTTACACAAATTCAAGGAAATTCGCAAACGCTGGCAACTCACGTACAGATCGTAGGTAGATCCCATACTATACGTGAACGTGAGATGTTGTTGCCGTTTAAGTTTTCCAATATTACTTATTTTATTTTTTTTTGTTTGAAAAAATTAATTATGTTATTTTTTCAAAAGTTTAGCAATGTAAAGACCTACTACTGGTATATAGTAAGAGGTTTTCAGATAGGACATTTCTTTTGTAACATACTGTTTAAAGGTATTACATATTACATATATATCATTATATTGTTGTGTTTGGAAATATGAGTAAAGCCTTTTAAAATACTATCTTACTTCTTTCTAGACATGTTCTGAGCTTAATTATTGTAATAAAATAATAACATAGATTAAAAATTCATAAGCTAGTTTCATATTACTGAACGTAAATGCTCAGATTTTCTATAAAAAAAATAGTCTCAATTTCTTGCTTCAAAAGTAATACTGATACTGGTAACTTATCAAATAATTGTAAGGCAATAATCATGATATTTATCGGGATATTATTTTAAATATAGGTAATAGGTAGGTATATATTATATTATATGGGCTAACTTAAAGTTGTCTATTACATAATGTATGATCCTAAATGCCAGACGATAATAAATAAATTAAGTATCTAATTAAGTACTGAATAATCAACTATCACATTTATTATACTTATTTGTACAGCGCTCTATTTACAGATTAAATAAACATCGACACTGTTTCGAAGCACTCGAGTCCTATCGATTATCGATTCAACACTGCTCATTCGAATAGTCTTAGTAATCGAGAAGACGTCTATCGTAGACATCTGGCGCGATGGATCGCGCCGACTCGTTTCATTTAGAAGCACTGACCACTAAGTTGGTAGCTGCCTCCTCACTGGCGCCTATGCTCATAGCCTTCTTCTTTAAAATACCGAGATCGGTGACGTTCTCCAAAAAACTCTTATGGGCTGACAGCACTTTAGCACTCTCGACGTCTTTTTTTAACTCTTCCATGTCTCGTTTGAGTTTTGCTCGTCGGTTCTGGAACCAGGTGATGACTTGCGCGTTCGATAGGCCAAGTGAACTGGCTATCTCGTCTCTGTCAGCTGGAGAGAGATACTTCTGGTATAGGAAGCGCTTCTCCAGCTCGAAGATTTGGTGGTTGGTGAATGCTGTTCGCGACTTCCGCTTCTTTTTGGGCTGGGGCCGCGAGTTGAAAAGGTTCAGGTGATTTGACTGACCATCTGTAACAAGAGAGATTTAGATTAATTTCTTATGACATTGATATTTTATACGTATCTATTTAGACGTTAAACATTAGGTATAATTTATAACCTATGTGAAATATTTTAAACGTTCAAGGGTCCAAAAGAAAGAAAAAATATTCTTCTTCTTATATACATACAAGTAGGTATATAAAATAAATTTCGTGGTAAATGTATGTCTCTTACATATCTTACTTACAATATAATAAAAATAGTTTGATAATGTTTAATATTCAATATAAAAAAAAAAGTGCCGAAAAGGATGTAAAATAACGAACAACGTATTTCTGAAGTTCATCCAAAAACAATTATCGTACCAGGAAAGTATTGGCTACATAAATAAAACCAAACATTTGTACGAAATCAATTTTTATTTCCATATAAAAACTGTTCCTACGTCACGAGCGACAATGTACAAGCCGTGCGCATCGATTAACGTTTATTGATTAAACAGCTCCAAGCTACGGTATGTCACCGTATCGATTACCCGCTCGATTCGGAGACATTACACCTTCATCCATTGTTAACGATTAATGGACAAGACACAACTCAAAAGGATCGCCTCCATTAGAGCCTTCCATAGAACATTACGTGATGGTATTTGAAATTGAATTAAAAAGTCGTGATGAAATAGAAGGCTTGTTAATGGGTATTTAAATCTGTAAACGGATATTATACGCTTTTTCTCTAGTATGTAATTGGTATAGTTAAACAAAAATAATAAAAAAATACCAATTTTTCCCTAATCATATTTTAGCCATCTTGATTACATGACCATGTTTAGGAGCAGCTGACCTCAAAATCAAATTTCGACAAAACGCAATCAACTTGACATTAGAAATGGCGCGGAATATTGTCGATGGTTGTGTGGTTGTGTCATTGTGTCATAGTCTGTAGTCTGTGGTCAGGTAGGTGCACAAAACTGTGACTGATTAAGAATTCTTTACGCTCATACTTAACGACGTCTTTGAATGTTGCCTTTTTTGGCACTTTTGGTGTTTTATTCAATCCTAATTGAGGTTCGGATTCGTTAAGGATGCGATTAGGCCGTGATTAATACGTGATGTGGCGGCGGTATTTCGCCGCGATTTAAAATAAATTGTTCTCTTTATTTCGATTTCTTTGAAATTGGACGTGACGGTGACTGAAAGGAATTTTGCCTAATGTGTTTTGAAAGGTTGTGTGCGCATACAAACGTTGTTAGATTAAAAATTATGTTAGCATTATTTGCATATAAATAAAAATGAATATAGCTCAGATTCAAAAACATCTACCCTTGAACCATCGAACCCTTTTTTCATATAAATGAGTTTACTAAACATTGACGGATGTACGAATTTCGATTAAATTTGACAGTAATATTGGCCATAGATAGTAAATCATAGACTACAATCTAATAAAAGAAAATCCGAAAAATTATCTGCAAGTTATCCCTCTATAAACCATAGACAATTTAGCATTTAAAAGTAAGTAATAAAACCATGTTTTCGCGCTAAAACATTTAAAAATGGAATTCGATTGTCAATGAGTCATTGGCGAGAACATTGTACTAAATTGTACTAAATATAAAGTACATTAGCACCTCGTGAGATGTACAATGCATGTATTAACGACTGTGCTAAAGGTTTTATTAATATGTGCGGTAAACCGCGTTCTGCCATTATATTATTGTACATTAAAATCGTTTCACGTCAAATATGCGTGTTATGTGCCAGATAATTTTGCTTACATGCCAAAAAGGTTTGATTGATTTAGATGTAGGCAAAATAGAGTAATTTGTCTGGTAGAAATAGAAATCACTCTTAAGTGATAAGGCCGCCATTAACATGTAGTGCACCCCTGCTCGGAGCAAGGTTCTGGGTAGCACTACATTGGTTATGGGCTGACGTTTCTCTTACCATCAGGAGGGCGTCTAGCTCGTCTCACCACTTCATAGAATAAAGAAAACATGATCATAGTTGCTGTCATTAATATGAAATTTTAGATAGTACATAAAATAGTATAATATACAATAACAGAGTCACTTTTTTGAGTATGCCTAAAGCTTTGTAACGACGCAACTGATTCTTATGCTTTTTTATTGCCAGATTAAGATATTTATAAATGATTAATGTCTATAGGAAATAATTTCATATATATTTATAATAATAAGATCCTAGTAGAGGGTTATTTTTTTTCCTTTTGTCATATGTTACATAATATTTTCTTGAATAGTCAAGATATAAATGCTTAAGATGAAAGTCCTGATAGTTATTGGTCAAAAAATAAATAAAATATTAATATAAATCTAAAACAAATAAATGTTTTAATTGATTATTTGTATGGTTATAAATGTTAAATGTCTTAAATATGAAAACTTCTTTCCTAACACATACAGATAATTATACAATGTCGCCATGTTATCCGTAGAATATTGTAAGCGAGTTAATTAACAAAACAATATTTAACATCCTACACAATTTCAGAGCGAAACGAAATTGAGTAGATAACGTTACAACTGGCAACAACGGATACACAGATAATAGTTAGCTATTTCTTTGTTTCCGGTACATTACTTTTGCTTTACGAAATTTAAATTTATAATAAGAACTCATATATGGTTCAAAAGGGTTTGTATCATTGCTTGTCAAATTAAAAAAGTAAGACATATTGGATTTTCTCGGTATTCCTTCACTTTGACTTTTTTATATATTGTTTGTTAAGGGATCAGCGCCGTTCATGAACACTTGCGATGTCACAAATGTGTTACCAGCCTTTTAAGCAATCCCTGTTTTAAGGATCCTAAGTCGTAGGTCACTTTATTTTAGTCAAGTGTCACTTTATATAGCAACTCCTTTGTGAATTAGAAATACCTAATTGTCTTGTGATCCCATAGCTATTCAAAAGTCAATCTCCATGTAGACCAGTTGACAGACAATAGACAGAGAATTTTAACACCATATTTAAAAAGGGTATTATTGTGGTGTGAAAGTTGAAAAATATACAACAAAGTTTGCACTGATTAATTTTTTAATGGGCAACTTTGAAGCCCGTATGTCATTGTGGGCTCGTTAAATGAGTTGGACGTATTTTTATGATAAGTTTTACGACGGAAGAGTTACATTTTAGCGGTGCGGGCTGTTTATAGCACTGCCATAGACTTTAGTGTATGATAACGAGTTCAAATGCTTTCTCTATGGTATAAAGGTTGTTTATGGAACCCTTGAATCTATAAAAGTTTGAAGATTACCATCTGTCTCTTGAGTAACAAAATCGGATTAAAAGTACCTTAAGAGTACTATAAAATGTCAAATGGATATGCTCAGTAGTATATGAGTAAAATAATATTAAAAACTTAGGATTTAAAAAAATAAAAGATACAGATAATGCAAAATTTTCTGCCGCAGTTTAAAAATATAATGTCATTTGAAACGTCATCCGATTTTTTTTCTAGAATAGAATACATATATTCATTCTTACCTATATAGTCTGTGTAATAAGAAATCTTCATGTCACATATTAGCATTGAACGGAGGGTCAAAGTAACAAGGATAAATTGAATATCCTGTCTTGTTACGGACAATAGGTTTACGCAAAACAAATGATTTAAGAACGTAAAAAGAATCTTAAACGGTCACTAGTTCATTCGGTTAAAGGTAACTAGTTCATTTAAAAATAGTTCGTTCGATATATGGTGGAAACTGTAAATTATTCCTCAAAGAAAAGCTTGTTATTGCATGGTTGAAATTTAGACGCATTAATAATTTACCTACCGAAATACACTAATAAAGTTAAAACTAGTTTCTGCATTTAATAGATATATATGACATATCACAGTGCCAACTAAAAACTAACATAACCTCAAAATCTCCAAATTGGTTCCTTAAGCGTATCCCAAGCGCGGATGACGTGTACGTCATTGATACTGATTGATTGGTTGATTGGTGGAAAACCGTTCGACAGTCACGCACCGGTCTAGAAATAGATTTTTTACGCGCTACGTGAAGCTATTTTGGGTAGGAATTCTTATAAAGTGGTCGCTGGTTAAGACTTTGTGAAGGCTCGGTTTGAACAAGGGTATTGTTAGTTATAGATTGGAATGAGTGCTGGAATTGATACTGTTGGTTTATTAATTGATTTAAGCCTTATCAATGACGTTAAATCCGTATGTTCTTTTTTCAATAAACTTTACCTAGGTATAAATAAATAAATGGTTGGTAAATTATCCAAAAGTTTACCAACTATTAATCTCAATGAATAGACACCTACCAAATAAAAACAATAAAAGTTTTCTTCCTTGAAAATTAATATTATTGTCGATAAAACTGTAATATAAGTCAAGAATTATTTACCTACAAATAATTAAATCAAAATATGGAATACATTTAAATGTAGACGACGTATCAATTATTGCGCGGCAAAAAGACTCCGTTATGACAGTGACACTTAATGTTCAAAGGACAGACGTCATTATCCGGAATTAACAGACGCATTATTTTAGATATTTTAAAAACGGTTCACATTAAAGGCGAAACGGTTGAACGGCTGGTGTACCACCACGCGCGATTAACACCGTTTGTAGACAGACGCCGAAACAATGGACCATGACTTCTTAATTAGGGATAAGTATCCGGCTTTTTAGTTTGCGTGTAAACGTAATTGAGCTTTGGGCTTAGATGTGACGTCATTGTTATTGTTTTATAAAGTTAATCTTTCGGTTTTTTTAAGTTGTTTTTGGTAATACGTAGGAACTGGTATGAAACAAGTATGAAGCTATTTTCATTTGAAGTTCTAATATTGTTTATTTGAAATTATACTTTTATGTCTGATTTGCCGCGTTGTTGATGTTTATTCTGCGATTTGTCATGTGCAAATTATTGTAATTCGTTGATGTATTACATAGCTTGTTTTGTTTGAAGTAACATATGTGAAGGAATTCCAAGAAATTATATTTTTAAATGCTATTTGTTTAATGTTCGCAATTTCAATATTTACATTTGGTCTAGCGATGATTATTCGCAGAAATAGCGCCATTAACTTGAAACGGTCATACATATCTATAATCTGTATCACAGTTTATTAGAATATCAAATATGACATGACCTCAATGACGTTTGACATTTGCGATTTACCGCGAAAAAGATGAATCGAATACTTTTTTAAATAGTTGACATTGGGAGTCTATGTTTAATATTATGTGGTAGGTATTAGCAGCACGTGTTGTTGATTGCCACAACCAAAAATCGACCCTGAAACATTTTTTCTCATCTTACGCAACTAGACATTGGCAAAATTGTGGTAACCCAGCATTGCCATTTCACTTTAAAATACAAGAAGTTGTTGACATTATTTTTCTCTTTCTCTAACAAAAATAGGCTCATTTAGTTAAACCTATCAAATGAAAGACGTTAGTTTCATATTAATAAAGCCCTGTTCAGAACAGATTATACTGTCTCCATTGTGTGATCATAGCCTTACTAAGGTAACAGGCCAGTCAACACAACAATAACCACATTCTCACGGGACACACAATTCGGGAGTACAAATCACGTAATATGGTTTTCCGCCCCGTTGGCCATCAGATTGTTTTTATAGAATCGATTTGTGCGATACCGCATATTTTTTATTATTTAACATCTCGATCTGGGAATTCGATTAGAGATGCTGGCCAGTTAGATTCGGTTGTTTTTGTGGTTCGAAAAAATAAATAAATCGGATAGTCGCACTGGAATATTTGTAAAGAGATTCTAATTCGGATATTAGGTACATTATCAGATGTCAACAGAAAAAAGTCTTGCAAATTAGTCTTGGAACAGGTACTAGAATTTTTTTTTGGTGGAATGGTATGATTCATATTTTATATTATTCTACTAGGCTTGACCAATAGGTTTTTCTTAACCGTGAGTATATAATTTTGCGTGAAAATGAATGGGCATGTAACCTTCCTCTGAACCAAAGGAATGATCCTGATTAGTCGAAGTTTATGTTATAAAGAAGTTAGTTAGAATACTTATCTTTCGTATCGTCTTATTACAACATTTTGAATTTAATATGACAGAATCATGAACAAATACATAAAACTCATGCTCTTTATTTCAATTCAACCAACACAAAAAATATTATTTTTTCGAAAAAAAGCGTATTGGAAATAAGCATTGGTGTCAATACGCAATACGTGATTGTAAGTGTCATTAAATTATTGTATTGAAACGACTTAATAGTTAATGGCTTAATCGATCCATTGGCAATGTTAACCTTTATCGTGAATTATTCCATTTATAAATTATAATTATATTACAGTCATAAGTCTTACGGTTATAACAATAGTAATAAGATCAATTAAATAGAAATGTCATAAGCGCAAAATTTTGAAGACGCTAAAACATCCTAATTAAGCTTGGCTGCCGGTGCAATATCATTGAATAAGATCCATTTCTTTAGGATCTTTTTCTATACTTACTACAATTTTTTTACTTGATCGATATTACTCAGACATTCTCCTTATCATAATGTTAAGCTAATTATCACATGTATAATAATTTCTAAAAGCATAAGGCACGAAAAAAAAGATGGCGTCTAGACGATCCATATGGGTTCGGGAATACATATAAATTATCGGCGCTAATTCAAAAATGCCGCCAGATTTGAAATTAGAATGGAATTTGACAGCGGCCGTTAAGAAAAGAGAACGCGAACAAAAACATTGCTACGTATACTATTTGTACAGTCAACTGCAAAAGTCGCTAAAGAATTTATTTTAGCAAACAAATTGTAAAAAAAGTACGAAATAATAGTATATAATTCCAATAATTTGGTTCTCTTTTCACGATAGTTGTCTATGAAATTTCTAGTATTAAAGTGTTTTGTTTTTATTAATGTGTTCATTGACTTTTATAGGCGACTGTACGTCAAATGCACACGCCGTGACAGAAACGATGTTAATCGCCACGTAATGCCTAGTTTTCATCCGACAATTAACGCATTTGTTTTCAATATTACATCTCTCATGAATATGGAGGTATACTTAGCATTGACTTTATAACAGCTTTTAGTCATAACTTCTTTCCCGTCTATTTCTATTATTATGATTGAGACTTGTAAAAGAATATACCTACTAGATATCATTAAAAACGTATAAAAAAGTAAATGATTTAGTTTATTTTGTTGTATGAACAAATTTGGTTAAGTACCATATTTTAATAGTGATTGAATGTTAAAATATATAGAGAACTAGCAGTTGCCCGCGACTCCGTCCGCGTGGACTTTCATATAAAATTTAACTTCCCCTTTCTCCCCCTTATAACCGTTTTTTTAGTTAAAAAGTAGCCTATGTTTTATCTCAGGCTCTAGACCATCTGTGTACCAAATTTCATTACAATCGGTTCTGTAGTTTTGGCGTGAAAGCGTAACAGACAGACAGACAGACAGACAGACAGACAGAGTTACTTTCGCATTTATAATATTAGTAGGGAGTAGGGATTGACACAAAATGGTTGACAGTTTTATTCAGCACTATTTCAGCTCGCCCAAAGTATTCACCGAGTCGAAGGTTGATTTGAATAACGACCTTTTTGTTTGAGCTTTGCACATACATATGTATTTATGTATGTATTTCTCACTATTATAAGTGTATGTATATCTGTTTGTATATAGTAAACCTATAGTCAATCTGTAGAACTACATCTTGAATATTGTTTAATTTTATATTGACTTAGAAAGATTATAAAAATAAATAATTAATATTGAAATTTAAGTTAACTATTAAAACCTTTTTTTTGGTACATATTTAAAATAATTGAGAGTCAACGACCCGCGATTTTAGGAAGCTACTAAACTTCGAAGTCATGTTATTATTATTATCCTATTATAATATTTATACGAAATTAAATAATGATTAGATTTTATATCGCGATTTCTATTAATCCACTTCGCTATATACTCAATACCTCTTAACTATTTTTTCCGTTGTTGTCTGTAAGAGATATTTTTCTAGTAATAATTATTCAGATGTTTTTTCATAAAAAATTGCATATATATTAAAAAAATAAATACTTTTCCATAGATAGCGTCTGCTTTTAATATACTCGTCCTTATATTACGTGTCTAAGAATAATATTGGAGTTTAATTCGGAAGACAGCTCGAACCGGGTGAGTCAACAATTTTTAATAAAGCCACAACGATAATTCGGAATGTTGGTGTATGAGACCTCATGCAAAAATGTCGAGATCTCACTTGGTTATGCAAGAATTTTTATTATTATTTTTACTAAGCTGGCCCGAAACGACTTCGTTAAAGTAGGTAACCTAGCCTACTGCTAGCCTTATACCCTGTACCCACCCTTGTTTTCTCTGATGAAGTGAAATGCAAATAATAATTCAGCTGAAGGTATCATTCCGAAAAACTCCTCGGAGAACTCCCCATAATAAATACGGGAGAAGACACAGAGAGATATGTCTGGTCACAAGGCTCAAATATTAAGTACCTTTACCTTTTTTTCCCCTCTAAACGTTACAACCTTCTATTCGTCACAGATAATCTTCCTAAATAAAGATACTTCTAATATTACGAACGACAAAAATGAGCTCTAACGTTAAAATGACGTCAGAAAGCATTTCCCAAGGAGAAACTCGAATGTAATCCGAAGTGTACGGTTACATTACATTAAATATTAATGCTATTCCCCTGAGTGGATTTCCCGATATTGGCTGCTTAGACAATAATGTATGAATTTTGTCTATCAATAGGATTTGATCGTATTCACAATTTGTTCGTAATGGAGATGTTTTTCTTTGTTGACGATGAATTTGTTAATATTCAAGCTTTATGTCAAATTCTTAATGGTTTCTGTTTCTGTGTTTCTTTTTAATACAAGGCTGTTTTAATTTGACAATAGATTAATCAAAATATATCAATTAATGCATGGATAGATTGATTAATATAGACGTACAAATTTTTATCGAATTATGAGATAAAAATTCAATCAAAATAATTCGTAAGAATGAATTAAATATAGCATGAATCAATTACCATAATTTTACATTAAGCTGAGTTGTAATTATGACAATTTTGTTTTAAAATAATGGTCGTAATTTTCCAAATGAAACTCGCCTAAACTCGTAAAAAAGTATTGTAATGTTAATCTTATTATTAAGATAGTTAAGTGTGAGTCCAAGAGGAGCGCCTTACTTTTAATAATATTTATCTTAAGATGTAGCATCTTAAGATAAATATTTCCCACTTTACATTAAGTAAACTTCGAAGGCATTAACTTCGCGCAAAGTGAGAATTCTTAAAAACATTGTTGACGTCATCAATACCTGTATCCAAGTAAAAATTCATTGGTTTGTAAAACGAGGACAGACATATAGACAGACGTATATGTAGTGTTCGAATTAAAAACCCGTATACTATATCATTAAATATTTAGAGAGATCTTAGATAAAAAATATACGTAGAACTAAACCTTTCAGTAAGCTGGATAATCCAGGTCTAATTACCTTTGTTAGAATTTAGCTCGGCGGTTTTCGATGGAATTCAGTAATTGGACAATTACTGTCGAGATTGTTTCCTACCGCGTAAATACGTGGTTACTGTCAGAAGCATTTGGATCATGGCTATCCTGATAATATTATAATTGCGAAGGTATGTTAGAGGTATTATTTTTTTTCTCAAGATAACTTTAAACTTTCGCATTTATAATATTACTATTATTGTTACAATGTTTTATACATATAAAGTATAAACCTGCCCCTTGAATCACTCTATCATCAAAGTATTCAAGTTGCGTAGTTATAAAGATTTAAGCATACATAGGGATGTAGGGACAGTGAAGACGACGACGATATTGTCGTCGCCTACACTGTCACAATGTAAATGAAAAACCTTACACCACTGCTGTTGTACTAAACTGAAAACTACAAAACGATAGCGCGATGCAAGGACAGTCAGTGCCACCTAGGTTTATGAAAATAAACTTATTATACTATTAAACATAATATATGTTGTTATAATCACTTCAATTGTACAATTTTGCTATCTATATATATAACTGCATCAAAGTTGCTACAACATAATAAAATTATAGGCAAAGCATTTACTACCTACGCCATTTATTATTCAAATTAAATTGTCCAAACAACATTTAATTACAGTTCAATTCATTTCACTAATTAGTAAATACTGGTAATTACAGCTAATTGTTTATAGAAACGCATCGGCATTTGCATAACGTTATAGTTTTTTTTATTTATATTGAAAAAGAAATCTGCAGAATCCAAATACAGTTCTATTTTTTTTTTAGTATAATTCTCCCATTTAGTGGGAAGGCAAAGAGACAAAGCCCATACAGCCACGTCTTTAGTTCTATTTTTCATTGTCTTTTGTAAAGTGATAGTGAGCTTTACAAAAAACCCTCGACGAATCTTGGAGCAATCGGAACGGCG
>DWAJ01003364.1:0-14971 GCA_018238005.1 Eurema mandarina
TCCGGTAGCATTGGAATATCTGGTTTATAATAGTTATAGGGCTGATGATTATGCTTTAGTATGGAGAAAACAAGATTTCCATCTAAATCAAATCGGAGTCTAGCGTCGCACTTTAGACCTTTTTTTTAAAACAATGCCAATATCTTCTATCTGTGGTCGTCTGACAAAAAGCGTACTTGTCTATGACCAATAATGGCCTCCAAAAACGCCCGGAACGAAGGATCAATGAAATTAAAATACATTTCATACTTATTGATTAATATTCTCAGTGGTACTTGATACTTAAACACCAAAAAAATTTTTTTTTTGCTTTTCCGCTTTATTGAAGAATTTGAATTAAAGCAATCCTCTTACAAAATTTTTCCTTCATCATACTTTTCGTGGCAGGCTCATCTAGGACTCCGAAACATTCACACACTCTGCACAATCTTTGGGTGCAGGTATCCCAATATTCATTCATATATTTGATAATACTGACACTTATTGTAGGATGATGGGGGATCATGATTGTGTTCTAGACAGACGTAAGTAATGACGTTATCTTTGATCCTAATTTTGGCTTTACAGGAGTGAGCTTTTCTTGAGCATCGCCAATAGTAGCCTGCATCGTTCTTTGAAAAGGTATAACCTTGGACCTGTACAAGACGACTGCCTCGAACTGTAGTTATATACTCAAATTTCAGATCTGAAATGAAATATCCGATTAATTAATTATTAGTACATTTTATTTTAAATAAAAAAATACCTTACTGATTATTTAAAAAGTCGAAAAATCGATCTTATTTCTAAATAGCAATTTCTGCCAGTTGGTACGAAAATGAAAGAGACGTATAATTTTATGAATGTAATAGGAAATAAAGATACATCTTAGAGAAACCCTTATTACGATAACATTTATTCTTATTAAATTAATGACTCTACAATCTACATTGTTGAAAGTATTTTACATCCTCTGTAAAATTTGGGGTAGCAATATAATTACACATAAGCATTTTGGACTTGTTTATTTCTAATTATAATTTTTAGGCATTTGATATGCCTTGAAAGTTGTAATTGGAACTTTTATGATTTATCTATACTAAATATATTCTCGATTTTCACTCGTTTCAAGTCCTTCGGGTCATTCCATTGATTTTTCAATGAAAACTCCGGTAGCATTGGAATATCTGGTTTATAATAGTTATAGGGCTGATGATTATGCTTTAGTATGGAGAAAACAAGATTTCCATCTAAATCAAATCGGAGTCTAGCGTCGCACTTTAGACCTTTTTTTTTAAAACAATGCCAATATCTTCTATCTGTGGTCGTCTGACAAAAAGCGTACTTGTCTATGACCAATAATGGCCTCTTCCTGTTGTTTACGAAAACATATTCATAACGCAATCCTGTAAGAGTTGATTGAGTATTAGTTTTGATGCATGTTAAAAGGAAATTTACACTTTAATATTGGAGGTTTACACTTTAATAGGGGGTTTAGGACGGTGCGGTTCTCTTGCAATTTTCTGCCGCGTAGGGTACCTTATTAGCTGGAACGCCTTTCCATCAGGGGTGTATCCAGCTAATTGTCACCTTGAGATATTTAAGAAAAGAGCTTCAGTCTTCCTCAAGTCAAGGCCACACACATGCGTGAGTACCTTGTGAATGTTTATCGGCAGAAGTGGTTACCTAAGACCATTGACCCCTCCTGCACTGAAAATTGAAGGAAGATGTAAAGGCACAAAACTTTGAGTAAGTTGCACTAATTTTATTTAGCCAAAGCCGCGACAATTGTATAACACTGTATATAGTTCCCACTGTATTAGTTAAATTCAAGTAAGACCACAATTATAAATAAATATAAAAGAAAAATATAGATAAAACTACTTAGACTAAAATTTCACAAGGTTTTATTTTGGTGCACGTATCGTTTTTCATATTCACGTATTATTTTCGGGATTATTTCTTAATATCTTTAAAGACTTATGCCGGAATAGTCAACGGAACCTTTTCAAATTTAAGTAGACCTCAAATCGGTCTGATTTGACAGTTCGCGATACAAATCTGTAAAAATTACTAGACTTGAGGCGTGCTTAAATTCGATTGGCGTATGAGAATTTTAGCCATTATCCGTATATTTTCACATAGAAACCGTTCTGAGCTTTGAAAAACCTTGGTGGAGGATGATTATGGTTCAGATGGTAGAATACCAACTTTCCATTGTGATCGAACCGCAACCTGGCTCCACACTTCATAGACGCTTTTTTAGCGCAATTCCAGTATCTTCTATCCGTCGTTGTTTGAGTAAACGTATAATCCTTTAAAAGCACCAGTGGCTTCTTAATATTTTCTATGCGTATAAACTTATAGTCCATTTCTGTAAACGAGAGCATTGATAATATAGTAGTGTCAGTGTCCAATATATATTTATTGTATCGGGGTATATACAAGTAATTTTTAAATCGTTGAGTTATTACTAACCAATTAATTACTATTTTAGAGCCTGGATTTTGAAGACATAATGTTTTTGTTAAATTTGTTGTTAGGTTGGTTTTTAGAATAGCATTGAACCCAACTTTCTTAGGATTGATTCGCCCCGAGATCTGCCAATCAGAAAATGAGAAATAAAGCAAGAAAAGCGGCGGGTCGATATCGACCAGAACCGCACTACAAAGTATTCTAGCCCCATCACTATGGGGCAGATTAGAGGATGTCGATAATAAAACAAAATTATAGTAAAATAATAACCATTTTTTTTATTTACTCGTATTTGTGCCTATCTTGAAAACATGTCTTGCAAAGGGTTTGATTACATTTCCTGCAATATTACTTTATTTTTTTGACCTTTCTTTTTCTTGGGCACTATTGTAAGTCTTCCGCATTCTGGCGTAGCACCCTGCACAATTTCGTCGCTTCTCGCTCATCTCAAGGACATGGTCATTACTTTCAGGTTTTACTTGATTTTCAGAAATAATTTTCAGAATTCACCACTTGTGACTTTTAACCACGGAACCCGAGAAACTGGACAACTTTTCCTAGAGAACACAGGTCGAATTATGAAAAAATGGGCCCTCCCTTACAAAATCGACAGATAACTGATCTAGTAGATACAAATTATTTTTAATATATACTTTTAACAACTATATCAATCTGCATCAGCGGAGATTGGACTCTCACTCGAAAAAAAAACAGATTTGTCCTTTCTTTAATCCTATCTTTTTTAACAAACTAATATAAATGTGTCATATTATTAGAAAGGGCAATAAATTTTCCAACTATTTTAATATAAAAGAATACGGATATGTCCTTGAGAATGGGGATGGTTCTGATTAGCCGAAGTATAAAAAATATAGTACATCAATTCAATATAAGTTAAATAAAAAAATGAAAGAATAATCAAGTATTTAAATAACAAAAATACAATAACATATAAATTATGTATTAAACTCGTATTTCGAAACGTTGAATAGTATTTTGTATATAAATAAAAATATAACACAAGTATTTTAATCATTTATTTTCATAAATGCCCGTAACGCAGGATCAATGAAATTAAAATACATGCCATACTTATTGATTAATATTCTCAGTGATACTTGATACTTAAACACCAAAAAAAATTTTTTTTATTTCTCCGCTTTATTGAAGAATTTGAATTAAAGCAATCCTCTTACAAAATTTTTCCTTCATCATACTTTTCGTGGCAGGCTCATCTAGGACTCCGAAACATTCACACACTCTGCATAATCTTTTTTTTTAAACATACGTGGCAAACTAGCAGGCGAGCTACTTGATGGAAAGTGGTCATCGCCGCCCATGAACACTCCCGGAGCTTGACAGCTCTGGAGAGGATTGCCGGCCTTTTAAAAAGACCTTTTAAAAAGGCCTTTTCATGAAGCGCCCCAAGTCTTAATGCATCGGAATTATCCAGTGAGACAGCTTATTCCACAAGGTGATGGTGCTTTTAGCCTACCCTACGAAAAATCTACTCTATCGTAAGTCCCTTCGCTCGTAACTATGTACTTTGGCGGAGCATGGTTGTGCTCATCATACCCATCTATAACTTTATCCTCCTTTATTCTTAATTTTGCTCTGCAATTCAAATTTGTCCGTCGCGAACAAGTCCAAGAATTTGATTGCTTATTGGATCTTGAAAACGTATATTCGTTGTAATATGCTAACCGTGAACCGGTTACAGTTTGAATGAAGGTTACTTGACCTGAAAATTAAAGTACAATCAAATTTCGTCAACAATTCTGTGTAATTGTTCTTAAGACTTTGTCGGCTTGAACTTACTCTTTTTATAAGTACAGTATAAATGGGAATACATCACGATTATACTGCTTTTTAATTACATTTCCCCTTTCCTCGGGTCATCTTAGAATTGAAAAAAAAATTGTTTGTCTTAGCGTTTATTAATTCGTCTAATTACATACAACGATTTGCTATGTAGACACAAAATACTGTCAATTAACCAAATACTTCGCCTTTGAAATATTACGCTAAATATAATATTAAACTAAAAAGAAAAGGTCTTATCTCATATTTATATTCATCGTTATTGTATCTTTATCCTTTATCTATCTGACTATGCGCAGAATCAGAAGGAAATGAAATGGAACAAGTTTATCTTTTTTATAGGCGTCATCTTTAAGAATTTTATAGATATTTCGCGGGATGGTTATGCTCTGGGAAATAATATATAACCTCGGTCCTTTCAGTGTTCATCATAACCTTAGCCGGGCAACCTTTAGAGACCTTACTGGAACAATACCAGTGCGTGCTCGATCTATTATTTTTCGAAAACGTATACCCATCGATTTCAAGGATTAAACTATTTCGTTGTCCCTTCACGAACTGGAAATGAACTGAAACACATCGAGGTTAAGTATTAAAATACTGTTTGCATATTACAATGAGTTTAATATCCAGTATTTTGCAGTGGGAAGAAGTAAGAAACCTTTAGAACTTCAAGTTGTTTTATTTTTTTGTAAAAATATGGGTACTAAATAAGTCAATATACAATCGAACATTTTACTAACATTCTTTAAAAATTGTAATTATTACAAACGGCATTCAAGTATTACAAAATCAAAATTTCTGAAGATTTCACGTCATTCCTCCCCCCCCCCCCACGTATCCCACCGTCACGTTTTTATTATCTCTCACTCTTTATATGCTAAAAACATAAGTCTCAATTATGTTTAACAGATAATATAAACTCGTAACATTTCTACTTTAATAAAATATTTAAAAAAATAGGAAGGGTTTGTTACAAAAAAAAATGTGTTACGCATCCCTTGATATACCCTGACACTGGGTACACCCACCCTGACGTTTTACACCCAAATAACGACAGCAATAGATCCGCTGTAACTTAAATAGGGTGATAAAATCCATCAGGTCCTTTGAAAAACTGTCTAGGTGGGTGATTGTGGGTTTTTTCTACGACGTTAATACTTCCATCTTTACAAAAACTGAATCTCGCCTGACACCCAGTACGTGCTTTGAAGGAACATTTGAGGTATCTCTTTCCAGGACCAGTGAACGCGAAGGTATAATTGGACATCATAACAATAGATCTGCCAGGACCTATAGGTAATATATCGTATGGCGCTGAAACAAGGAGTTAGAATTTAGAGATAAAATTCACATTAATTTTAAAATTAGTCAAGAAACTTCTATTTGGGGTTTTAATCAGCAATGGAGTCACTTTATATGTTACTTCTTTATATAAAGCAGCTCTTTTTAAGGGAGTTGCCAATTTCAATAGAGAAAAGACTCCTTATGGACTAGTGGACATAAATGTTTCTGAAAGCATGTCTAAATGTAGGTAGCATAGAATAGAATAAAACAGAATTTAAGCCTATATAAACTGGTGCTTTATTAATTTTTATGGGGTAAAATAAACATTTATATAATATTTATGTGCTATATATAGATTTATTTAACATACAATCCGCAATTTAATCTCTTTAAAAACAGTGGAGGATGGTTGTGTTCAGCACAAACGGCTAAGATTTTTCCTTCTCGATCTAGTCTTAGACGAGCTCCACAATTCGAAGACTGTTTTTTAGAACAATATAAGTACACCTTACTTTTCCAAAGCCCGCTGTGTGAGAACAAAAATTCTTGATATTTGATAAGACTCTTCCCACCAACAAATTGGACCACTTCGTATGCTGAAAACAATTGATAGTTAATTTGATTAATTTGCACATGCAGGAATCCCACTTACGTAGATAAATATAAATAAATATATTTTCAGGACATTTATACACAGCGCCATCTAGTTCCAAGCTAAGCAGAAGCTTGTGTTATGGCATTTAGATAACGGAATAAATTACAAATACATACTTTTCTCTTGTAAACACATACATACAATACATAGCAACACCCAGACCCCAGAAAAATACAAATATAAAGTACAAATATATTTTTCCGGTGTGGGGATCGAATTCACGACCCTCTGCGCAGAAAGCAATTTGCTACCACTGCGCCAAGCGGTCGTCAAAAAGATGTCAGATACTACATAATATTTTAATGGAAGTGCATACAGATGAAAATGTATTACGTACTTACACAAAAGATAAAGAGTACTAAGTGTTTTGACTTAGACAGAATAGCAGAGGCTAATCATAATAAATATTAAATAGTATGGACAAGTCTGATTAGGAGTATAAAATTTTGCAATGTACTTTTACTTGGTAAGTTTACCTAACCTAGCTACGATTTTACTGCTTTAGTTTTAGTTCCTTTTAACTTAACTGCATATCAATTGTTGCGAGACAGATTTCTAAGCAAATATACATCCCTCAACCTTTGGTAATTATAATATTAGTACATGATATCTTAATAATATAATACCTCATGAAATTAAGCTCTAACTATAAAAAAATAATACATGTAGGTATCGGCGCACATGGATAAAACAATGATTAAAACTATTGAATCAATTAAAAACACAATTCTTATTTGTAATTTGAAAGGTAAAGTCGAAATACTTCTAAGTTTTTTTTAATTCAAGCTTAAATAGGCCTTATACATGCATTTGACACTATTAATAACTCCGCATTTTCTAAATATTTGAACAGACATAACGTTGCCCAGACAATAAACGACAATATTCACTGTATCACAGTGACACTCATGACGTCATTCATTTAAAAAATCCTTCTGATGTACTTCAGTATTGCGTCATACTCACACATAATATGTACCAGATTTTCCTGTACCTTTCATAATACATGAAAATTGTGTAAGATTAATCGTGCCTCTTCCAATGTAGTCCAATCTCATGGAGGCATCTTGGTGAGAACATGGCGCTTTCTAGTATAATCTATAGCTAATCTAAATTTTAGCATACATCCCATTCGATAGTCTGTGTAGCCTCGGAGGTTCATGATTATGTTGAGTAAATGCCGTGACGATGTCACCGTTTTTATCTAATTTCAATCTGGCTGGACATTTGGCTAAACGCTTAGAGCAATAGAGGTACGTTTTATTAGACTTTGGTCCTTGGAACGAGAATAGGTAGCCTTGGTAAAGTATAGAACTCTTTCTTCCGTAAAATTTAATTTCTTCAAATTGATCTGAAAACGAACACATTGAATTAACTTGGTAAGAAATTACTCAGATGGGTGATTAAGTACGTAACAGATATGTTGTCGTCAAAACTGAAATTACACATATAAAAACATTACTTCAGGATTCTCATTTTAACAGCGCCATCTAGTCCCACGTTAAGTAGAGCTTATGTTAAGGCGACTAGATAACGGATAAATTTCTTATACAAAAACTACATCTTTACAAATACAATTCGGTATATCTATATTATATAACACCCACGCCCCAAATAAATGCTAATATATTCTTCTGGTGTGGGAACCGATTTCGAGACCCTTTGTGCAGAGGACTATTATTATCAAGCGGTCGTCAAAATTTTTCATTAGTTCATTGCATTTTAAAATTACCTAAGTATAGCCACCAACCTCCCGTTACTGTACCGAGGACCTAGCGGGTATGAGAACACGTAGCAAGAGACTTAGCTCGCTCGTTGGGCCAAAATTGTAGAGTACTAAGCAAAATTAAAACACAAAGTATATATTATTATAACATATATTTTCATAATGAAATGACCTGAAGAAGGTTACAGGCTGGGATTGGATGCGGCAGGCAGAGGAACGGGAGCTTTGGCGCACCCTGAATGAGGCCTACGTCCAGCAGTGGACAGGGATAGGCTGAGATGATGATGATTTTCATAATAACAGTATTATAACATTGGGGGCAAACGAGCATGGCCGGATCCAGCTTCGCCGCCAGGAGGGGGTCACAAAGTCGTGGTAAAGATTTACAATTTAATTTTGATAACAATATATACAAGTAAAAAGTGGGTATTTTAATTTTATTAAAAAAAACATATATGTGTAGGTAGAATCATGATGTTCAATTATTGGACATTTACAGCTTAAGCGGGGGGTGGGGTCATGGGGTTCATAATATAAGTACTTTATATGCCGAATAAAACTACTGGGCGACCAGTAGCTAGTAATAGCCAACTTCTAATTCCTTCGCATCTTCACATACTTTCCATCATACAACTTCAGTAACTTAGGCGTTTCGTGGTTATGTTCTGTACTTGCATAGAGGATCTCCCCACTTTTGTCAAGCTTCAACCGAGCCGGACATTTTGACGCCAATCTCCTTGAACAATATACGTATATATTTTTATCCTTTAAGCCTTGGAACGTAAACGTGTGCCCTTGGTACATGACCAGCTGAGCTCCTCCTAATAGGTTGATGACCTCATATCTGTTATCTAGAAATATAAATGCACCATTGAAAGCTTCATATCCTGTTGAGGTTTATAATTGTAAAAAAATGTTTATCTTGATAAAACTTCAACATATCAGATGCATTAATAAAAGTAAACTTTAGATGGCAAGAAATGATCTGTCACAAATTTATTTTCAATTTCGATTTTATTATACGTTACAACACAAAACGCATAATTCTATTTATAATATTATTTATTTATATACAAAGATGATCTTTCAAAAAATCTACCTATAACAAAAAACCGCATGAACCTTTTAAATAAGCTCCATAAAGAAGCACTTTTAGTCAAAAATAATCTTAAGCGCTAATTGATTTTATACAAGAATTGGATTTTTGTATTTTGAAAAGTAATAATGCAATTACAATTTCTTTCTCCAATCATATTATTCGATCGTCAAAAAAATCACAGTAAATAAATTCACACGCTGTATGTGCGAAGGGTGTAATTGTATGAGACTTCATAATGAAAGAAATATTACTGTATTAAAGTAACACCACAGAACACTTTTCAGATTTGAAAACGTATGTACTATAATTGAAACCTTCAAAATTGCTATGGAAATATATCTTCAGAGTCATTGTTAGAACGCACCCTCCAAGTTTTCGGAATCAAGTCTTATTATACACTTCGTATAATTTGGATCAAATTCGTTTTCAGTACTATCAACTCCTTATATAATATCCATTGGGCAGCCTTTTTAATTTAGTAATTCCATGATTATGGTTCGCACTGGCATGCAATATCTTCCCATTTTTGTTCAGTTTAATCCGCGCCGGACACCGCATGGACTTCCTCTTGGAACAGTAGAGATATGTATTCGTTCTCTCCTTTATACCTTGAAACGCGAACGTTTGACTGTTATGAAGGGCTAACTTTACACCTCCGAGAAGAGTTATAACCTCATATCCTAGAAAAAGCAAGTATGTTTTAAAATTTTCTAATTTCTAAATATCACTCCACAAAGTTGGGGACATTGTAATGAAAGACGTTGTTTTGGTGCAAATTTTTATTTTAATGATCGAGGTAAGTAGAAAGAAACATTTTTGAAGTGACATAGTATAATTAAAACCAACTGAAATATAAACAGCACTCCTAAATAATGTTACAATTACGAAAGTTTGTTAGGATCTCTATCTTTCCCACAAAATTTACTGAATGAATTTGCTTGAAGTTTGACATAGGATATAAATTATCTCAGCAATGTCACAGCAATGAACGATGACAATAAAATATAAAACTCTCCTACATACAGCTTTAGAAGACAACCCTTCATAATTAGCATTAAACTACTTGTTATCTTTAGATTTCGGCACCAAAAAATTGAGAATATCACTCACTCTACCCACTGGGTCTGATGAATCAAGTTCTTCTGTATCATCAAAATCGGGTTCAACTATAAACTTTTCCGGATTTTCACGTTTATACCTTTTATAATAGCGGAGAAAATCCACGTCATTTGATGGCTCTTCTGAAACATTCATAACTATAAAAAAACTATTTAGTTAAAAATCAATTTAAAGGTTATTAAAGTAGCATTATAATATTATATATTTATCATATTTTATATTTGCGTACGTTTTGGATTTGTATAAATTTTTATTTCTAAACGTGCATACCTACCCGTTCTTTCTGTCCTTATTTACTAGGTTACCTGGTAGAAATAACTTTTATGTGATAAGGCCTCCTTATATTACGCCTTATTTTGTAAATTGTATTAGTCTTTCCTTATTAAGGTGTAATAATAGTGTAAATAAATGAATACATTTTTATTGACTATAACATTAATTTCAAAGTTTTCATTATGGAACAGCCAGCCCGCGATGTACAAGCGATGCTGTGCCATAATATATAGAGGAAGTGCAGCATATTTGGAATACTCCTTTGTTTTTTGAAAATAAATTTAAGCAGAAACGGGATAGATCAATAAAAAATACATCATGTTATTGGAAAATTTTTAAACTTTAATTTTTTTAAATTTTTCCTTGACAAAAGCTTACTCTTCTTCTTAGAAATGAATAGAATTCTTATCTTTTTAATAATTTTATAAATGTTTAGTCATCTAAATAAACAATTAACAAAAAAAGAACAACTAAATTAACATCTAATTATTGAGTAATCAGTCACAATCAGTCACAGATCAGTATAAGAAAACTTAAATTACTAATTCTTGCAATATTCACAAATGTACACACCGGATTCATAGCCACTACAAGAATTGTGAACCCACGATTCACACATTAAGCACTGTACCCATTCTTCACCCCGTTTATCTTCGCTATATTTTCCGTTACAGAAAAAACATTCAACGTCGTTGTCATTAGGGACTTGATTCTCATGTCTTGTTGCTACATTATCGGAAGAGTCTGTGTTATTATCAGATACAACCTCTGGACTCGAATCTGATGAGTCACTGTCTACCGTATTTCTTTTCTTAGTCTTTTTTGTTATTTTCTTCTTGCCTTTTCCCTTGTTTTTTTGTGTTCTGTTTTCTTTATTTGACTTCTTAAGTTGTGAATTCTCAAATTCTATTGTCTGGGCAATGTTATGTCTTGCTAGTTTACGGCCTCTATTGCTAGTTCTCTTTTTTACTATGGGCACGGGAGAAATATGTGAGGGAGTAATAAGCGAGGGAATTTCTGTCCTACTACCCGACGGCAATGGCTCTGGTTCCGTGTTATTAAAATTCTCCGATCCCACAGAAGCAACTATGGGGGAGCGAGTTGTTGTTGAAATAGTTTGACAGTTTTGATCCTCTTCAAAATCTACAGCAGCGGCTATATAATCGGACTGAGTAAATACATATCGGTTGAATGGATATATGCCACCAACTTTAAAACCATTGGCAGCAATTTCTTCAGTTTGGCACTTAATAAAGGCTTTCCCGAATAGCTCAACAACATCATATGGCGTTAAGGGTCTATTAATTTCTCTGAGAAACATCTGAACTTCTTCGCTGTAATAAGATTTTAAAGGTCCCATGAAAGTGCGGTCCATTGGTTGAATTTTATGCGTACAATTAGGTGGTAGTGATAGAATTGTCACACAATGTTGTTTTGCTAGATCTATCAAATCTATATTCTTGGTGTGACTGTAATGACCATCAAGAATCAAGAGCACTGGGGACGCTTCTGTTGGTTTCACGTATTCTATGAAGTGTTGAAACCATTCCGTAAATAGGTGAGTTTGAATCCATCCCGATGGATGTACTCTTCCTATAGAACCAAGTGGAGCTCCTCTCATTAAAGCATTTGACATATTCTTACGCGGGAAAATTATCATGGGAGGGACAAATATACCTGCAGGGCTCATAGAAACTACAATAGTTATTAAAGTACCCCTTTCGGCTGAAGTCATTGCTCCGATCTGTTTCTTTCCTTTTCGAGCTATTATTTTTGGTATTTTGCTTTGTACTATGGAGAGACCACTCTCATCAATGTTAAATATCCGCGCAGCAGGGTAACACTTATCAGCTAAAATTTTTTCAAGATTGTCGTAAAATTCGTCCATTCTTTCTTTAGTAAACCCATTAACTCTTGCATATGACGTACCAGTTGGTTGTC
The DNA here is from genome assembly GCA_018238005.1 of Eurema mandarina. Taxonomy (NCBI): domain Eukaryota; kingdom Metazoa; phylum Arthropoda; class Insecta; order Lepidoptera; family Pieridae; genus Eurema; species Eurema mandarina. The sequence continues at coordinate 12,376 of DWAJ01003364.1, forward strand.
TTATAGACAAAATATCCTTATGTCGTCTTAGAAACCCTTTCAGCCAGTGTCTGCCAGCAAACCCTTCTTTAAAAGGGTGTTTCAAATTGTTTTTAAGAGCTAGTTGATATGCCAAACGGCGCAAATCCATTCTGGTCAACCCATAAAACTTACTTTCCATTGTTAATACGTAGTCTACCAGCAGATTTTCAATATCTTGATCAAAAACTGGCCTTCGACCAATAACTTTGTTTGTTATCGATTCAATAGTAGAGGCTTTATCATTAACAAATCGAAATAGTGTTGACCTGGGAACGTTGAACTGTTTAGCTGCCTTTAAGTAACCCATCCTCTTTTCTCTCACAGCGGCAATAGCAGCGTCCATTTTCTCCTTTTCCCATCTCTTTCTCTTCTTGCATTTGTGAGTTGTTGCCATTTCTAAAAAAAAAAATGTCTACTCTTAAAAGTGTGCATAAAATTTAGAAATTTATTCCCAATTATGTTCCCAATCAGTATTCCAAATTAACAACATACCACTCTAACCTAAAATCCATGACACGTTATTAATTCTGGATATATTCACAAAATCATAGTAATATCATAAGCTAACAAAGTCAATTAACATTATTAAAATGAAGATTTAAACCATCAATGTAAAATATATTACTAATTAAATGCTTAACGAAAAAGTTTTCAAAACACGCGTCTCGTTTTTTTACGGCTGGGAGCCGGAATGACAAGAAGACGTCCTTTTTTTGATCGAGGTTCACGAGGCTTCGTATGTCGTATGTCGTTCTAATTACGGCAAATAGACATAGATGGCGTTTACAGTAATTTAGATATTGAAGTTTTCCAAGTTACCTGCAGTATCCCAAATACGCTGCTTTCCTCTACTTGTACTTAGGCCATATCTTTCAATGTTACTAGACTTAAAAATCCTAAGTAATTAAAATAGGTCAATAACACTTACAAGATTTGATCGAAAATTAATCATAAATATATCTTTTTTTTTTATTCCATGAAGTGGTGAGACGAGCTGGACCCCCTCCTGATGGTAAGAGAAACGCCAGCCCATAACCAATGCAGTACTACCCGGAACTTTGCTATAGTCATTGGCGTTTAAAGAAAAGTTCACCAGTCTCCTTAAACATATAATATACTAAATCAATTTAACATATAAAGGTTCTATATCAAATCACTTTAAAAGAATGCATTGAAGATATAAAAGCAACTATATTATCAAAAAATAAACTTAAAATGGAAGAATCATGATTGAAGACACAGAATATCTGACTTCTGAGTAGGAAGGAGGATATAACCTTCCTCTAAACCAAAGGGCCGATCCTCGACTAGTCGAACTGACTGGCCGGCCGTCAGGCCCTGATGGTTCGATGTCGAGAAGTTGTATTTACTTATATACTGACTCTCGAACAAAATCATAAGCGCGATTCAGAACGCGCATTAGTAGCGGTCGCTACATATCTATTTGTTATGGTCCATCATCAAAAAGTCACTCTCTGAACTTTTATAATATTCCCGTCTTTATCTCTCTCAAAACTCGGTGGCGGGTGATTATGGCTTCCTATTTCAACCATTGTCTTTTCCAACAATACAACACGTGCTCTACAATTGGGCTTCTTGGAACAGTACCACCTAGTCTTGCTTGACATTGTGACGAAGCTATAACCCTTGTAGACAAGAAGTTTCTTGCCACGGTTTGACGGAATGAACTGAATATCTGTAAAGAATGTAACCTTCTCTATTTAATAGTTTCAATTTATTTAATTAAACAGCAAATTTAGGTAATTTAAGTAAAGTCAAAGAAATATGTACAGTTTAGTATAAATTCATTGCAATTTGCAATACGCTTTTGATGCACTTTAAATAAACTTAACGAACATTTTGAAACGCACTTAAAGTTTACTTAATAGCGATAGGAGACGAATTTAAAATACAAACTTAAAATTAGTAATATAAATATTATTTGTTAGATAGTAAAGAAGTCACTCATTCACTCATATTAAGTGAAATTATTGTAAAATCCTCTTTTTAATAAACTAAAAACGCTCCGTAGAAATATATTTCCTTTAAAACGATATACAATAACATATAAAAATACCTGATTGTTTCTTAAAACAAATAGAGTTTAATATCACATAATTTAATTTCAATAAATGAATGGTACCTCTAATTCGACGTTAACTTACGGTTTATCACCGTACGTTAAGTACAACTTTAACGTTATGACATCTCTTACACAAAAAAAAATTTATGAATTTTAAGACGTGCATGTAACGTAAATGCATGCATACATACATGTGGGCAGTAGGTATATGAATCAAAATCTGCTGCATTATATTACAAATGAAACATGTAATGTTATTTCAATTAATAAAAATAATACCGACTGAAATTCTGAGACAGTGATATCAGTAGTAACAAGATAAAGTAAAAAAACTAAAACCCAACTACGACAAAAAACGACGCTGAAAAAGTATAAAAGTACCCCATGAATACAGGTAAAGTCACAAGCAAATGCTAGTAATATATATATATATATTCGAAATGTACAAGTGAAGCGCTTTAAAATGATACCAAACACGGCATATCTAGCTTA
>DWAJ01003365.1:0-14965 GCA_018238005.1 Eurema mandarina
ATCAACGACGGATCCAGGGAGCGGTGTCATGACCCCCTGAGTTGGTTCTAGAACTTCATAATATATTTAGTCATTGATAAAATTAAATACCTATTCTTTACTTGTGAACTTGCCAAAGCTAGATCCGCCCTTTGACCATTATACTAATGTACATTCTGTGTATTACAGTCAAAGACAGAGGCTGGCGACGAGCGTTTATCTACAGTATGTTAATCTTCACCGTCCAGTCATGGAACGGTGCGTTCGCGATCTTTACCTACTCATCAGCGATCCTGGAGTCATCTGGTGTCCAGTACGAAATCAGTACTGAACTGCAGTCAGTAAGCTGTCCCGTCGTCATGCTGGTGGCATCTACCATCCTTGCAATTGTCGTCGACAGATGCACGAGAAAGGTAATTTGAGCCACTTTTATTCTGCCCATAGAGGACTTTTATTCTGCCTATAGGAGGACTTTTCTTTTGCAGCAAGCAAGTGCAGCAAGTCTTTCATAAAATGTATTATTTAGTAGTTGTGTGTTATAGTAATTCCATAACACAAAAAGAGGATAAAGTGTCTCATCATTATCTAACAATAAAATCTTCCAAATCCATAAAACCAAAAACCATTTGTTGCGAAGATTATTTAATTACAACAAAACTGTTGCTTTTTCTTCCAGGCTCTTCTAGCAGGGACTTTTCTGGTATCAGCGCTTTCTCAAGCTGCTCTAGGAGTTGCCATGCTGCTTCAGACTGTGGGCTATCCAGTCCCCGGATGGGTGCCTATCAGCTGCATGATCATCACCGTCGTCATGTACGCTGGTGGTGTGAGACCGCTCCCCTTCATCATATTGACTGAACTGTTCGGTTTTCAAGTAAGTCAAACTTTTGTTAAACTTATAGGTTCGGGTAAAAGTGGATCCTTCGATAAATAATTAATTAAATTAAAGCATCGATTTGATAAAAAATAAAGGTTTATGTATTTCAGAACAATATTCCTTTTTCGATATACTTTTCAAATTTTTTTTTAATTGGGAAATTGACCCATTAGTTAAATATGCTATTTCTATAATCGCGCGAGCTTGCTATGGCAACTAGATATCTGATAAATTACATATGTATACATACTTTTCTTTTGTAAATACATGTTACATAATATATTACATAGCGACACCCAGACCCCAGAAAACTACAAATGTAAGTTATAAGTGCATTTTTCGGTGTTTCCAACCCGGGTTCGATCCCCACACCACAAACACTGTTTTCAGCGCGAAGGGTCGTGACCCTTCGTGTGACCGCGCCAAGCGGTTGTCTAAAGGTTTGAATAAATTAACATTATTCCCTAAATTTACATTTATCTGACTTCGTATGTTTCAGGTCCGAGCTAAAATGATGGGCTTAGTGGTTAGCTATGGTTGGGCAGCTACTGCTTTTTGCTTGTTCTGCTTCATACCAATCTCAGCAGTAGTCGGTCTCCATGGTGCCTTCATCTTCTATGGATTCTGCAACCTCGCTGGAGTCGTCGTAACCTTGCTCCTTCTCGAGACTGGGGGAAAATCTGATGAAGAGATCCGATTTAGGCTGATGAAGGAATCTAACAGACAAGAAGCTTGAATTTCCTTTCTCAAAATCTGAGTTTTATCCCGTTGAAGTTCTAGCCAGGATAGTTTAATTGATAATTTGTCCTAGTTTGGTTACGCGCAACTTGAACTTTTCATTACATTTTCTTAAATCTGATGTTGAAAGGTTTATACTGTTTTGGGACCAAAGTCTTTATAGATCTTGATTTTATGGAAATTTAAACTCAAGCACTTTTAATTGTTTATGTTTATATTTTGTTTGTTTCTGAAATAGTCGAATATAGCAATTAAACCATTATTATCTAGTATTTTAAATATAAGTCATGTAATGTAAATAAATATTAACTAAGTAGATTAAGAATATAATTGAGATTTTAATAAGTGAGCCATTTCATGTGATATGCCGTTCAATAAAGTTAACAATTTTTTTTTTGTTTTGTGATTTATTTATTATATTATCATCCTTATTCAATGGAAATGTCAGAGCCTAATCATTAATTCATTTGTAGTGTTACTTAAACCAAAAAGGATACATATTTTTTTGTGAAACTTTTGGTGAAACGTGGCTGTAACTGTATAGCTTTCTTTTAAATAGATTTGTTTTTTTAATAAGACAGTTACATTATTTTTTAGTGTCATAAAACTGCATACAAATCCGAAAAAAATACAAACATCAGGATTCCCAGATTGTTTTTAAAGAAAAGCGGACAAACAGAAAAGAGTAACATGTAACACTAAATAAAAGTCACGTATCAAACAATTCTATTTTATTTCCTTCCTCGATTTTCCTCGGAAAATATTCTGAATCTCTTCCTCACTCCTGCCCTTGGTCTCCGGGATGTATATGAGCGTGAATACTACTCCAATTGCATTGACAGCTGTGTACATGAAGAATAGTGCTGGATAACCTAGCAAGTTGGCAACTGGCGCGTACACCAGCAGTTGGAGCGATTCTATGAACCAGATGTAGGTTACTATAACAGCCATAACTTTGCCGCGGATCTGAAACCAAATATGACGTCATCATTACCTATTAAGAATAGCGCTTTTTATTTGTGACATCGTACATAATATGGAAATTTAGTTATGGGTTCCCAAGAATAGTAAACATTGTGTTTCTGGGTTTCCAGGAATCAGGTAGTCTAGTAGCCCAGGTACGTAAGACAGAGTTGGACGTAAAATAGCGGTTTACTCAACAGTCATATTATTTGGAACATAGTAGAAATGAAAATTAAGACCTAAAGTTGAAACGACCCTTTTTGCTATAGTTTATATCCGTGCGGCGTACGCGTGTTTCTCTGTCTGTCTCTATCTCTCAAGAAAGCAAGCCATTTTCGTTTTGTCTTTCTATAGGTTAAAAAAAGAAACATATAGCTATATAATATAACAATAGGATGGTACTATTTGGCGAAAAACCTTCCCGTATCGCAAGTTGTTAAATAGGAAAGTTCAGTAAAGGTGACAAACTGAAAACCAGTGTCGAACGTCACTGAGTAGTCGCCTATTGCTCAGTAAAGATTTAAATTTTTAATCTTTCTAAATTTTTTAATTTAAAAGTTTATATTATATTTTTTTTTATGTTATAGTTGTGTAATTTTGTATGTTATGTTTTTTGGGCAATAAATGATTTTTTAGTGTTTATTTTATTTTATTTTCAAGCTCTTTTCCAAGACTCTACCTTTATGAATGTAATGCCGCATGTGTGCTTATCATCAGGTAACGCCTGAGCTTAATTGCCTGTCATAAAACGAAACATTACCCAACGAATTTTAAAAATAATATTATATTCAACAGTTTACCATATACTTTATGAATTCAGGGCTTAAGAGACGGTTTACCACACTATTTGACTGCAGGCAATCAAACACAGAGGGTTTTTACAGAGACTTTACCACGGATAAACCACATTGTGCAGTTAGATTCCTGAGAAAATTTATGAGAAGAGTGTTCTTGTCCCTTAAAGGCCGGTAAGGCACTGCTGAGACTGTAGCTCGTTTCCTTCCACCCTTCGTATATTAATAAACTTCTTACATAAAACAAATTGGTTACCTGAAAATGGAATATTTCCGTCATAATAATGAACATCAGTGATGAAACACCGCCAGCATATGCGAAGAGGTTAGAAACCATCACGAGTAAAGGCAACCAGCCTGGTAAAGTGACGCCATATTGCTTGCACAGAATCACTGAAGCTAGGATCGCAAATGACACTGTTGATATTCCATATGCAGACACTAGAAGACGCTGTAAAATAATCACAAAATTTTGATATAGGTAGTAGAGAGGTTATCCTGAAATAGACTAAATTGTACCGGAGTTCAGAGAAGGTATATTATCACAAGCCAGTATTAGAAATACATAAACCCCCGACAAAACACAAGCAAACTGAGCGCGTAACATTGCTATCACACTAGCAAACGACCTGATGACCTTGCATACCTGAATTGATTTTCACCAAACATAGCTAAGAACACTCTCGACGAATATACCTTTCAAACAAAAAAAAACGCATTAAAATCGGATCATCAGTTTGGGAGCTACGTTTCCTCAGACACACACATACACTGGCACACACACACACACACAACAGACACGTCAAACTTATAACACCCCGTCGTTATTGCGTCCGGGGTTAAAAACAATGTTAAATGATAAATACGTGAAATAGATTTATTTTATTTTATTTTTATTTTTATTTCTTCGGAAAACAAACAGTCACAATAACATCGATTGCAAACAAAAATAAATCTTAAGGGGACCATTTAAAATGTTTTCGCATTTAGTACATCCACTTAACCAATTAATCACGAAAGAATACTTTATACGCGTAGATCGTTATTTAACTGTTAACTCCAAAATTATAAAAACGTTTCTTTTGTTATAATATACGAGGTAATAGCTATATCATCTATCACACGTTTAATTTAATTCGGACAAAATACGCAACACCACTTCTAGAAGTAAGATATTCTTCTTAAATAATAAATAGCAAATAAGCTTCCCTTAATTAAAATCGGACGGTTAGAATTACTCAGAAACAATATAACTTATAATAACAAGATTTTTATCAAGTACATAACTTACCTTTCTCCCCACCGTTTCAACAAACACAGTGAGCATCACGCCAGAAAGAATCATTACTACGGGAAAGCTAAAAGATTGCATCTCAGGGCTCAGAGCGAAGTCTGAACCAGCATGAGTTAGCAATGGCAGAGCGAAAACCACGATGGCGAATGCACCGTTCCAGCCGTGGATTGTGCCAGCTATGGCCACAATGAAGATGCTATGTCGCCATCTTTCGTCAGTAACTGGAATTCAGAACAGAATAGAATAAGATCTTTTTTGTAAACTTTCACCATTTTTTTGCACAAGGGGGATTGATGGGGAGTTATTACAAATCCTTATTTTGCAATTGCACGCTATGGAAAGTGGTCATTGATGCCCATTCTACAAATTTTCAGATCTATGGGATTTCCTTCAAAGTCTTTTTGACTGGAGTATTATACAACATCATATAATTAACAAACTTTTAATGGCGAATTATCGCTAAAAGGGGTGCAATTTTTTTTGTTAAAAATAAATTAATTATGTACATCTCCTTCAAGCCAACGAAGTTGTCTAGTTTAAGCTAATTATGAAAAAACTTACATAAAGACAACACGGAAACCTTTGGCAAGCTCTGAAAGGAGTCTTCCTGCTTCTTCATACAATTAATTTCCTCTAGAACTCTTTTGTCATCCTTCTCCAACCCTCTGAGGAGAGCCACTGTTGACATTGCTTCCTATAAAACGTATATGCATATTGTGAGTGAAATATTATTACTATTTGAGAAACTAATAGTTTTAACCTGTGGCTTTATAAGTAGATTGTTTTATTTAGTACTTGTTACTAGCTTTTTTGTAAAGGAGAAGACCCTCATGGCTCTCATCTCTCGGAGAAAACTCGTGGTAATGAGACTTGCTAATTCAATGTATTTACTTACGCCAGCCTTGTGCAAGAGACTGGTACCAACCCAGTCCGGATCCAATTCGTGCTTAAACATTTTACTTATGAGCTTTTAAAAACTTACATCAATTTTCCCATGTTTGATCAAAAACGCTGGTGCTTCCGGCACTTTGATCATTAATATAGTGGTTGCAATCGGGATGCCAATAACAGCCCATTGGACTATGTAGTAATCTAAGTACGCCCCTATGACATACATGAAGAGTACACCTGGAAAACATGCATTAAATAAGCCAGATTTAGAATTTAAGAAAATGAAAATAAAGTTAAATTCAAAGACGAAAACGAAGTCGATGTTATAACACCATCAAGATTTCATGATAACAAAAAAATACGGATTCATCAAAATCGGTTTATGAGCAAACAAAATATTCATTAAAACTCATAAAGAATAAACGTTCAAATCTCGAACACTTTTTCTCGAAAACTTACCTAAATTCTGCGACAATATCAGCAATGATCCCAGGTTTCCCCGGATATTATCCTGGCTGATCTCCTTGACGTACATCGGGATGACGTTAAAGCAACCACCCGCTGCCAATCCACCAATAACCCGGGATAACGCTAGCGTTAGCATCGTTGGGTATAACTTTAGTGCCCATGAAATCTGTAAAATCACCACATACTTACATAATATAACACATCCTAATAAAGATACTCACTTGTATTTTAAAGTATTCTTAAAAATAAGATGATAACTTACCACTTGAGGAAGCAGAATAGAAATCATAGCGCTTTTTCGTCCTAATCTATCAGCTATATAAGTATATACAGGCGTGCTGAACACTCCTGCAAAACACATGAGGCTAGCTATCCAGGATATACCGTAGTCGGATAAAGGCTCGCCGGCCGGAGACTCGTCTGATTGAAGGATCTTTGTCATTGGCGATATCCAAGCGCTCTCGATGCCATAGACAAATACCGACACGTTAGCTGGAAATAAAACCACATAATCCTTTGTTTCCACGTGTCATTATGGTAAGCTGCAAAGCAAAATGAGGCATTCCTTTGCCAGCCCACCAAATAAAAAGGATACTTATTCACAGCATCTTAACATTTTCATCACATTCAGTCGTTTTAAACCATTTGTATTTAGAATAATCCACAAAACCTTAATACATGTTTATAAACAACCCAGGTAGACAGCGAGACACGACCTTGTATTGATAAAATAAATAAACAAAACATACCTAAAATGGCTATAAGCCACTGAACATAAGTGTGTCCCTTTTTGACTTGCATCTCGGTCATATCAACAATGATATTATTATTAGATCCTTTAAAACACACAATAGAATCTCAACTAATTGACTGAACCGTGATGTTTAAATTCTATTCAACAAACCCAGTTCCTAGAAGCTTGATAACAATTGATAATTTTGTCTTAAATGTTTAATTTATATTACCAATGTGATTATTTATTCATAGGGTGTTTATTCTAGCTATTGAAATTACAATTATTATGTTTTATCTATATCTATCTATCGAGTTTATTAAAAAGACGTTAAATACGGACTTTTTATGCAATTTTAAATGCTTCAAATTAGCACCTATGCATGTATTTTACAAATACGCTTACCTCTTGAATAGCTCAATATATCAAATAACCGCACGAGAATCGGTTTAAGCATACATAGGGATAAAGGGACAGAGAAAACCACTTTTTTATACTAAGGCCGAGACATTATTAACACCAATAAATGTTTCGGCCTCGTTAATAAAGGCCTCGTTTTAATGTGTTTCCGTAGTTACCTGTGTATGTAATTTTACATTATGGTAGTAAATAATTGTATGAAGATTTTAACATCATCGCATTTTACAAGTTAGCTCCATCATTCTACTAATTACAGACATTGTATAACGATATTTGTCAATAAGTATAATATTCGTTATTACTGTTATACTTTCTTACCAAATTTAATCATATTTCACCATGCAATTCCCCGAATTTTTGGTGTACAGAGCTTTATTTAAATCACTTTTTTGGTTAGCAACATTTTTTTTTGCAATTTGTTATTAAATTATTTTTATTAGATAATTCGAATGAAAACTAGTAATATTCTTCCTGTATCTATCAATAGTTTTTTCGTCTCATGTAGATATGTTATCGTCTATGTTTGCATTTATTTAATAAAACCTAAGCAATGCAATTAAATTGTGACATCATGGAAGAAGGTTTGTGAAATTTTATATCGGTAATATATATTTACGATTTTAGCAAACAAGGTAGTGACTATTTTTATAACAGTTCACGCTTTTGAGTAACATATTAAGCGTAGTTCGTCTTTGAGATTAGAAGTGTTAGTAATTTGCAGACAATTTCGTGATAGTCATTTCACTATTGGAGTGTATTAGAATCACTAGGCGATATCACCCTGTACTTTGTGCCTTGTACCACCTTATAATTTTTTTAAAGGATCTTCTCTGGACGCACTGTTGATGGTAAGAGAAACACCAGCCGATAACCTATGCGAGACAAAGTTGCCCAAATCAAGAACTTGGCGGTTTTTTTTTATAATATGAAGGGGGGAAACGAGCTGGACGCACTCCTGATGGTAAGAGTAACGCCAGCCCATAGCCAATGCAGTGCTACCCGGAACTTTGCTATAAAGCCCAACTCCGGGCAGGGGTGCACTACACCGACGCTTCCCACTTTGAGTCATCAGATGTTAAGACTCATTAGCCCAGTAATTTCGCTGGCTACAGTGCCCTTCAGACCGGAGCACAGTGAAATTTTCAGATCACTGTTCAGGCGGTAGAATGTCTGGCACTGTGGGGGTACCCACCCAGTCGGCCTCCTGCGAAAGAGACCTACCCCCGGTACTAAAAGTAAATGATTACTATACTCATTAAGAATGTTATATAAGCATTATCTGTAAATTGTACAAATATATTAAAAGTTTAGGGTCTGTTTGAACGCGAACCTACATATTTCTAACTAACGAGTGAACTAGAAAATAAACTCTTGAAATTTTAATATAATTTATTATTTTTTCAATTACTATGGTAAATTGCCGGGGTAGGGAAAATAATAACACAAGAAGATAGCAATAGGAATATAATATGATTGGCTTGCTATAAGAAAGCTATAGGCTTAAATTTATTCGATCATTAAACATATATCACCAAGAACTCATTTCACCATGTTAAGTTAAAATATACATCCCAACCTGCATTACAGGAAATCCGAATAACGTTTTTAGTTACTGCGACCTAATACATATTCCATGAGCTTGAAATATGGGTCAGATGATTGAAGATAGCATGTTCGTCGGATTTTCTATAGGAATAGTTTAATGCGAAGCGCACGAGCTGGCGTTGACAGAAGAGCACTCAGGTTTTCAACTCGTCCATACATTCCTACAGAATGTATATTAAATCTACTAGAAACCCGCCTTGGCGTCGCTTGCATACTATGCATGTATTATACAGATAAGCCTTCCTCTTGAATCACTCTATCTATTTAAAAAAAATGAGAATCGGTTGCGTAGTTTTAAAGATTTAAGTATACATATACATATTGACAGAGAAAGAGACTTTGATTTACATTAAGTAATTATAACACTTTTTAATAAAGAGTAATAATAATAAGTCTTTAACTCCATATTCATTACGCAGTAAAGCCGTCTTCTTCTATCTCTATGTACTCGTATGCTAAAATTGTATTTATTATTCGCTTGGTCCATTTTTTATAACTATTTTATAAACAATATAATTGATGTAACTGTAATAATTAATAAGATGTCAATTTAAGACAATTTAAGAGCTCGATTTTCAACATTATTCATGTCGACTTTTACCTTACACAAATGACAATAACAGAACCATAGAATAATGGCTTTCTAGTGGTTGGAAAATCTTGAAAAATCTGTCAATAAATCTAGAGATTATCTCCAACGACGTCGCGAACTTTACTTTTCTAGGTATAGGTTATACCAACTTGACGTATAGATTACTGCAACTTGGAGTATGAGTATTATTCTTGATTCCGGTAATAATATTTGCTAAGCTAACTAAGCTATATTTAGTTAATGACGCCTGATGGCTCAAGCGAAGGCGTTCTATTTTACGGTTGAAGTGTCTCCTCAGAATATATACATGAAATGCGCGTTAATGCAAATGCAGGTGTGACAGTCTTAGGATATTATGTCCGGAAGATTAAATCACATCGAATGAGAATGTGTCCAGACAAGATATTAACGAAGAAATGTTTCATTTATCATGAAAGTTTTCTGTCGACCTTCTTTGGACAAGGGTAAATGAATTCGTTTTTGAAGAAGATTTATGACGCAACACAACGCTTATTTGTAGCTTATACTTTATGTGTCGATAATTCATAATGGACGGCTGTACCGCCTTGTGCCACTGGGTGGAACTAAATTAATTTTCGACACTAAACTACCTACAGGTATGACCAAATATCGATTTGGTACTCTATTTAATTAGTTAGAAGTTCGAAAGACACGTCATTTATGTTAATAACGGTATTCAATAGAACTCACTGCTAAATATTCTATTTTATTATTCTTAATTGAAATGCCCGTTATTTGAATGGAAATTTTAAATAAATACTCGTTCATTATTAGGCTTTAGGTACACAATTTTAATAGCCAATTTGCTTAATAATATACGAAGATAAAAATAATGAGTAATAGTAATACTATAGTTTTATTATATTATCCATACAAATATTATATTTGCGAAAGTTTGACTGTCTGTCTTTCCATCACGCTAAAACTACTGAACCGATTAGAACGAAATTTGGTACACAAATGGGTTAGAGTAACTTTTTTACTGGAAAAAAGGGTTATAAGTCGGGAAGGGGGGGTCAAAGTTTATATGAAAGTCCACGCGGACGAAGTCGTGGACAACAGCTAGTATTATTATATGTAGAAGTCATAGAGGGATTACGGACAGTAATATATTTACGGCTACGAGGTATTATGTAGTAATATAGCTCATGATTAAAAGGCGGCCTACGTTCTATTTAGTATTGGCTTTAATAATATCATGCAGTTATTATGTTTCGATAAATTCTCCAATAAATATTAATTACTTTTCAATAGTCTAGTAGTAATCTGAGTAGTAGTTACTTGTAATAATAAATAGGTACTTACATTTATAAAGTAATTGATTAAACTAGGGAAAGTAATTACAAATAACATTGAAAGACATTTTATAGCAGATTCAAAAAGAGTTGAACTTGAATTGTTTTATTTTTTTATACTTATATATAAAGAAGTAAAGTTTGTGTGTTTGTTAAATTGTAAGGGGTAATCTCGGGATCTACTGAACCGATTTTAAAAAAAATTTTCATCAATAGAAAGCCACATTATTGCCGAGTGTCATGGGCTATATAAAAAAGGGATTGTTAACATTATGGCCCAACGAAGTGGGCACGGGTCCGCTAGTTATTTAATAAAAACATAATACGTATAACAATGATAACTTTATTTTAATGTTATAATTTTAATCATACGTATAGTACTCGTATTTTTCAAAGGCAATTCCTACGTTTTCTGTATGTACTGCTCAGTTTTAAATATATGTAACTGTCAGAAATCTATACTAAAATTGCAAAGCTTCACGAATAGTCTAGTATGGGATAATCTTATCAGCTTCCGGTGGTGTCCTAGCTAATGCACGATACAATCTGATAATATATGCGATTAGGTACTAGTAATATAATTTCGCCGGTTTTAATGTGCATTTTAGTGCCCGTAAAACGAATTTACGTTTGCGGCTGGCCAATAGTTGTATCGAATATTATATCGTAACTAATTTAATACATATATACTTAGATGTTTATCTTAATATATATAAATCTCGTGTCACAATGTTTGTCCTCAATGAACTCCTAAACCACTTAACCGATTATAATAAAATTTGCACACCATTTGCAGTTTGATCCAACTTAAAAGATTGGATAGCTTACATCCCGGTTTTGCTCCGGGAACGCGAATTACGCGGGTAAAACTGTGGGACACGGCTAATATTTTTATAATTATATAAAGAGGAAAGACTTACATATCTACAAAAAAACATACATATCTACTGTACGGATTCTTATATAATTTGGAAATTTCTTATAATTTTTGGTTTAGAGTTGGGGCTTGTGCATACTACTTATTATTGAAAAGGCTCTATCGAGTGGAAACAGAAAACAAAAGCTTGTAAAGGATTATATACTTAATTATGTTAAATGTTTGACGGTGTTGTTTTCCGACAAATTAAATAACGTATAAAAATTAAAGTTTTGAATTGATACAGCCACATATATTATTAGATAGTTTTTACATTTAAAAAACGCAATATAAAGTCAATAGGATTTTTTTAATTAATAATGAATAAAAACAAATATAAATTATTTATCCGTTATAATATCTTTCTATTCTTGTTATAATACGTTTGAACTGTCAAATGTGTTTTATACCATCGCCTAGAAATGTTGTCTAGTGCGGCTTCACCTATTCACATTTCAAGGCTTCTAGCCAATATTATAAATATCTTCGGTTACAGGTGGTGTTTATAAGGTTAAGACTATAAACATGCTGTTGTAACGATATTGGTGTACATTTTAAAATGTTAGGGAATAAATTTTGTTCATAAAGTAGGCAAAGAATTCGTCATTACACAGTATAGTAGAAATTAAGAGCGATTAAGGAAAGCTTAGAAAAATTACATACGACTTGAAGTGTTCAATATTCCGAATGAAAATAAGAACATTATATAAGAAGAATTATCTTTAGATAGTATTTAAAAGCTAAGAAACTTTCTTTCGCCAGTCCCTATGTATGCCTTAATCTTTAAAACTACGCAACCGATTGTCATGCGCTTTTCTTGATCAGATAGAGTCATTCAAGAGAAAGGTTTACGTGTATATTACACGTATTAATGCCGGTAGAAAACACGGGGCTAATTTTAAAATAAAGTACTCACAAGCTACGGAAGAAAAGTAAACATCATTGAGCAGTTACAATATTTCGCATCTGAATATAGAGTTGCTATATTTAGTATCAAAAAACACTTCTCATATATGACTTTGGCAGTGCATTCTATGTCTTAAGGAAGATACAAATTTCTTAAGAACGGAAAGAGTACGTGTTTAATCCTATACGTAGGATTACCTTAGTATTCTAAGAGGTTTTATCGTATAAACTACTGTATTTGTGTTGAGTCAAAATCGGTGGTAGACTCGCCCGTGTGATGAAATCCTTATCAAGCCTTTAAATCTCGCATTTCCGTTGCTTTTCAAAAGGTAGAAATAGATGTATAATAGAAAAAATTGCCCTTTTGCTTACGGAACGCGAATAAGATTTCTGATGAGATGTCAATACTTGATTCCAGTTTTTGTCGAAATTGTTTAACGGTTCTACCTACCAAAATATCTATTAAAAAGTATATAAACTTGATAATATAGGTTTTTTTAACACTACATCAGATCCAGGAATAAATAACATATGACTGTTTCAGCGTGCCTGTGATCCCGTCAAGGTCCAACAAGGTAGAAACATTCAAGGGGTTATTAATCGGTAGTTATTCCGAGCCCGACATAGCCCATCTGTCTCCACATGGTGGGCGGGTATCCGTAACACGATTTTCCCCCTGAAAAAAAAAGGAATAGAAAATTTCACAGTGTAATTTATAATCAACCTTTTATATAAGAGAGCAACAGAAACACTACTGTTTTTTTATGAAAAACTTCGATCGCTTAGCGATATTATTTACGCACTTAAGTAAACAACAAAGGTTTATAAATATATACCCAAAAAGTGTTAGAAGCCTGGATCGAATGAGACGTAAATAAATTATGAAGTGGAATGACGCGGTACATCAATTATGTACCGGGATACCGGGGAACGTAGCTTTAGCCCGCCTAGCCTAAAATCGATAAGAACAAGTAAGCTTTGTGGACAGAGGTGCCTTTATTTGAGTATTTGCTGGGCGTGTTATAATTTGTCATACTATACGATGTATTTTCCTGCTGGGAAGGTGGGTTTTATAATGGTATTGGCTATTGCCTATTACATTTTTGTAATTTATTTAATATAATATCGATATCTCTATAATAAAGTTCTATTTTAAATTTATAAAAACTACATAGGACTAATCGCGATTATAATTGCTTATGATAAAATTTTATGACGTCTTATTTATCAATATAACATGCAAATTAGATAAGTATTCTTGTTTATTTTTCCTTCTTTCATTTCAATTATTCACAATTAAACCACCGATAGTTCATGGACTGATACGTTCAGCTAGACAAGGTTTTAACAGTTTATTGTTACTCAAAACAATTTTTTTTCCATTTTATTGTACGTATGTAAATATTTTATTGATTAATTAATTATAATTCGACGTGGACACCCTTATTTTTAGGATCCGTTGATCTGAAAATCGTTATTTGAAACAAACTAGTATTTGTTTTTGACACAATGAAGTCTATATATTAAACTAGGTTTGCTAGTGTTATATATATTTTTTCTGAATTTTATATTTTAGCCGTCACCATCTCGAACGTGCCGAAAATACATTTACGCTCAATAATGTTGTCATTAGGCTTTTCAAAGTAATACAATGTGAAACTTTTCTCTTCAATTCTGTTTTGCATTTTCAACTCGAAGGCTTTGTCATTAGAAAAGTTTTGCGTCATACAATGATTACGTTATCTCCCACCCTTTAGAGGAACTGTGGGACGAATTAATCTGTGTATTTGGACCGACCTATTTTATATGAAGGTGGAGATAAGCTTAATTAAAATTTTAAATTAAAAACTGACTTGCGTGCGCCTCGGGTTAAATATTGCTGTTCATTTACATGTTTTTTGACGTGGACATATATGATGTGTCTTTAATTGTACTCACATTAGAATTCTTAAGACTTAGAAGGGTAGTTTAAGTGGAATTTTCAATGTCAAAGTAAAATATATTTTTATTCAACTAGGCTACATATAGTAACTTTTGAATTCGAATTTGAATCGACAAGAAATTATGTTTATCATATTATAAATACTGTGTATTAAAGAAAACAATAATTTTATATATTGGTATAAATAAGCAGAAAAACTTAAATTTAAATTAAAACGTTGTATGTTTCAAATTTGCTTTTAAAAATATTTCTAACCTGCAACGTACCTTAACCTACACATAAACCGCTTTTAGAAAATTAGCTCAAAATGTTTTCAGCTTCCGTCCAAAAAAATTTAACTAATTTTATATTGAATGAATTTAACTTCCTTATTTGTTTAGACCTTAGATTATAGTTTAATCCAACAAATTATATCGAAGCGGGAGCACCGGGTTACTCAACTGAAAGGCTCTTTCGGTTAAAGTTGAAAATTCTTTACCAGACAAGAAATGTTGCTTAAAATAAGACCTTCAAAGGATTAAAGACACGAAATTC
>DWAJ01003366.1:0-14962 GCA_018238005.1 Eurema mandarina
TAAACATAAAGATACGGAATATCTAGTGCGCGAGTCCGTCACGCACTTAGCCATTTTTTATTATCTCCCCTATCAGTGACGACGTAAATTGACTTGCTCGTTGAAAAAGAGGTCTTTTTCGTAATCAATCGCTGATGGGAGGGAATGGACGTCATTTGTCACACTGTAATTAGGTTCGGGACTCTTTGTAGATGAGTAGGTTTTTGCCTATACTGTATGCACATACAACTGTTCCATCCTGAACTATGCAGTTTTTTTTTGCATACAGTATATTGCTCATATTAGGCTTTAAACTTTATATCTATGATGAAAACAAATGCAGTTTATAATAAGAGCTTATTTAAATAACGATAATAACTCGATATAGATAAAAAAAAACTTAATTATAATTCTAAGATATAATCAAACGAAAAGAAAAGAGAAATATATTTGTATTCTAAGATGTTAATTTAATCGATTATCATGATCGATAATATTGTATTTGATCGAACGGATGACAGAAAATCTATGTTTTTCTTTTCTTTTCAATAAATATAATATTTATTATATGTACTATGTTCAAAAGGACTCTGAATCGTCTTCGGACTTGGAAGATTTTTACAAAAATGGGATAGAGGAACCATGCCAACCGACAGAACCCAAGACCGACTCAAATTCCTTTTGAAACAAACCAACCTTTCATTATTTGACGAGGAAATGACATTAATGATCATTTCTGTTTGTTGTCAGGTTCCGAAGTCCCATTCGCGGCTCGCGGCGACGGACACCACTAGCATATGTACTCTGGCAATCTAGAAGAAGCAATACAAATAGAATATCATGTGTACTAAGTCCTTCTGAAAGTAAACAACGAAAGCACAATGGCGGAGGAAGCACCACAATCGATCTGGAAGAAGATTGACAGTTCAGCCATCCCAGTAGTCAACCTTGAAGTGCGGGAAGTCAGAGAGATACTATGGGAGAAGATACAGGAGCCGACGGCCCAGAGGAAGATCATCCTAGTAATAGTATCCATAGCGCTTCTGCTGGACAACATGCTGTACATGGTGATAGTTCCCATCATACCTGACTACTTGAGATATATCGGCGCTTGGGGAGAGGCCGGCTATGACCACGTAGTTACTTTAGCGCCAATCCAAGAAGGTAACAGAACTATAATCCCCACAAAAATAATTCCAGCCTCTCACGAAGGCCAGGACTCCGCGACAGGTGTGCTCTTTGCATCCAAAGCCATAGTACAACTTATGATAAACCCTTTCTCTGGTGCCTTAATCGATCGCATTGGGTACGACATACCCATGATGTTTGGACTTATCATTATGTTTCTATCGACTTCGATCTTTGCCTGTGGAAGAAGTTACGGTATGCTCTTCTTTGCGAGAAGTTTGCAAGGAGTCGGATCAGCGTTTGCTGATACTGCAGGCTTGGCGATGATCGCGGACAGGTTCACTGAGGAATCAGAGCGCTCCAAAGCTCTCGGCATAGCGCTAGCTTTCATCAGCTTTGGTTGCCTGGTCGCCCCACCATTCGGCGGTGCATTATATCAGTTTGCCGGAAAAGAAGTACCGTTTCTAATTCTAGCCTTGATTTCCTTGCTCGATGGTTTTATGCTCCTCCTCGTTATGAAACCTTTGAAGACGCAAATGAAGGAAGCTCAGCAGCCCAAGCCTAGTGGAACCCCAATTTGGAAACTACTTATGGATCCATACATAGCTGTGTGTGCGGGAGCTCTCATGATGTCCAACGTCGCTTTGGCCTTTTTGGAACCCACAATATCATTTTGGATGGAAGACAATCTAACCAAAGATAATTGGAAAATTGGAATGATATGGCTGCCAGCGTTTTTCCCGCATGTTCTGGGTGTAATTATTACAGTGAAAATGGCCAAGCAGTATCCTCAGCATCAGTGGTTGATGGCAGCCGGAGGGTTGGCTTTAGAAGGATTGTGCTGTTTTATAATTCCATTCGCTAACTCTTACAAAATGCTTATGATACCGATTTGTGGTATATGCTTCGGAATAGCCTTGATCGATACAGCACTGCTCCCCACGCTCGGCTATCTAGTAGATGTGAGATATGTCTCTGTATACGGCAGTATTTATGCAATCGCTGACATATCGTACTCCTTCGCTTACGCAGTTGGCCCTATAATTGCTGGAGAAGTCGTCGAAATGATAGGCTTCACCGCGCTAAATCTCTTCATAGCATTCAGCAATCTTCTATACGCTCCTGTACTGATGTACCTCAGGCATATTTATGATTTCAAGCCATTCGAAAACGAGGCTAATATATTAATGGCTGATCCTCCAGACAAAGAATACCAAACGTACAGCATGCAGGACCAGAGGCCGGTGAATGGCGAGTATAAGAATCACTTAGAGTACTCCAACGTTCAGGGGCAAGATACGTCTGTGCAGGAGTCGGACGTGGACGGTGCTAGGGGGGATTATCAGCAAGGGTACCAGAACTATTCGCAGGGCTACGAGCAGCAAGGGTTCCAGCAGGAGGCGTACAGCCAGCCGCGCCAGCTGCCAGCGCAGCCTCAGCAACAACCGGTAGCCAGCAACCCCTTCCGAGCCGGGTCGGCAGCCGCCCAGCCACCCCCCGCGCCCGCCCCGACCCCCAACCCCGTTCGGAACCCCTTCCGACAAGGCTTCTAGAGCCGTTTAGTGTTGTTGTGTACATTTTTAAATTTACTTGTTGTATAATTATAAATGTCTTATAGTACTTCGATCACTGAGTCGCTTACCGCCGCGACGTTAGTCTGACTATTTAGCCGTGCTGTCGTAGGTGGCGTAGTCGGCGGGGCGAGGTCTCGGCGCGCTGTAGTCTCGTAGGAGCCGAGACGAAGCTCCCCGGCTCGTGTTTCTTGTTGAACTGTTCATAATCGTACTGTTAAATGTTTCGACATGTTTTCCGCATAGAATTTAAAATATTAAATTCATATTATCGAAGATTTCATAAAGTTTATATTATAAAGTGAATGCAATTTATATTCCAAAAATACTCTATGTGTAATTATTTATGTATGATATTTAAATAGGTATTCGTACCTAGCAACGCACGTATCATAGGGCTATTTAAGATGTATTTTTCACACTAAGTGAGGCCTAATATCGATATTTTCGTAGATAAGGCACTCGCTTATCTAATTTTAAACATTCTATTTATCCATACATAAGAAATGGAAAGAAAAAGTAAAAGCAACATTCAGATTGACGTAAAGAAAATTCTAATGAACTAACTCTAAATTATGAAAGAGTTGGAAAACATAAAATATAATATTATATCTTTAAATTAAAATCTTTCAGCGTTATATAACTAATACGATGACGTATTAAGTGGATTTAACTTACAGTTAAAATGTCATAGTTAAAACTAATGCTTCAGCAATATTAGGTTAAGACATATCAATTATCGTATCAATTAGAATCTTAGGTAAGTACCAACGTGATAAAAGTTGCAACCAAGGTAACAAAACATATCAGAATCTTTTGATTCATCTAGTGTAAGGTAGATATTGTTGTGTGTAAAGTATGTACCTAAGTGATTGTAGTCAATGTGAAGTTATCATTAATATAATATTGCGTCGTGGAGATGGGGTCATTCGGTGGTGCGATTTTTATATTTATCACCAATATAATTGTATTAATATTTCTGGAAATTAATTGAAAGTCTGGTCTTGATTGTGACAAAAAAAACCTGTGATCTGTCATTTTATGACATGGTGATAAAAATAATAGCGAAAAGATATTTGTTCAAATAAGAAAACTAACTTTTTTTATGGTGTTGACCAGACTAGTTTGTTTCAAATCCTAGATTTAATTTACAAGTTTACAAAATTCTATGATTCTAATAGATACGCATTTCATTGAATTGGCTAAGTTTCCAAAATATTTTATAATATATACCAGAAATAAGGATCTATTTTATAAAAATTTTAAATTTTTTACAGAATTTAATACAACTTCTTAAAACACTAATAATTAATAAATTGGTGATAAATATAAAAGTCAGATTGTGCAAAGCAAATTAATTTTATATAAATTGAATTCATAAAACATTATTTATGTAAATTTAAATATAACAATTTCAATATCTTTTTCTTATCTGCCGCAATGACCAATATAATTATTATAAAAATCAAAATTATTATAAACTTAATCAATTACTTGTACAAGAAATGACGTGCCCAAAATGTCAATTGATTGTGTGTATAGAGAATCGTTTATTGTGAATATTTCATTAAATTGTCGAGTTGTATTATTTAAGATATTCATTATATAAAGTCGGGGATATGCTAATGGATAAATACTCTGTGACATGTGACAGCCATATGTCAAGCAAAAAAAAAGTTACACAAATGTCATTTTCACGTATCTGGAAACGCGCGAAACATGTCTGTAGCGTGAAGAGAAGTTTGGCAACGTCGCACCTTCTCTGTTGACGTGTCGTAGAACATTTGTCCCATAGTATACTTTGACTTAATTTAAGTTTTTTTTTTAAATTAATAACTACGTGAGCGAGCGTTCGAGTAAAATAAAAATATAATTAGCCTGCAAAGTACAATAGGTTTCGTAGTCACGGGTGCACAAATATTGCACAATTTCGACTCTTATGGATGCTCAAAAATTAATGCAAAAAACGTCTGAAAATCTAGATTACTGTTGGACCTTCGGGAAGGAAGTAACTGTCAATTTTAAAAACACGTAATGACTATTCTTTCAAAGATCAAAGACAGATCTTACGCGAGGAAAAATGCGTCATATTCCGAGGTCGAACCATTTATCAACAAAAAGTCTACAGCGCATTAATTTTTGCCTTCATCTAAGGTTATCTATTCATAGTTAGACGCTAAGAGTGTGATCCGAAGTAAGTTAAGGTCAATTTTTGTGTCAAATTCTCCCGAAATTCAATTAATATGTAGTTATTGTCAGCTGATATATGCTTATTGATAGATGGGAATGAATTTTTATGATATTATTTTTTAAAAGTGTGTTTACATTTTTTAAGGCGGGCAACACTAGAGCTGTTATGCTCCACAGATAACCACATTCCGTCATTTGCCCTTATTTTGTATCAATATTAAAGTTGCACCTATTTTTGCAAATTAACAGCTAAAGATAGAGGAATTAAGAAAATTCGTGCGAACATTTTTAAACTAAAATATCATCAAAATTCATGATTCATTATAAATATAACGCTGAGTTATTCACTAAGGTTTAATGATTCGTGTCTATTTTATTGTAGTAATAAATAACCAGCTATATCGCATACATATCACTAGGAGTAAGGATATACAATTTTACGATTATATACATAGGTTATATTTAACTTTATATATAAACATAGTATGCGCGAACGCACACGAGGTGTAGCTGACGGTATATATAATATATACATACATAGAACCTAGAACCGCAATATGAGCATGCAAAGTGAAGCCATTTCAATGTAGACAATTTTGTCTACTTTCATAGATCGTCGCCGCAGTTCATGGCAACAAAATTCGTATGTTTATCGTAGATTTTAATTTTTCCATATTTCTTGGGTAAATCTCTTATGGAAGCAACATTATCGGTGGGCTTGTGTGGGTGTCATCGATTATAAGAATGTGCTGGTAACACATACATATATACAGTTTTGGCTTCACTTACGGCTGACCGATTATTAAGTGACTATGCTTAATATGTCAATGTATACCATATTATGATAAAGTATTTTATATTGAGTAATATACATGTGTAGAAGTAAATAGAACAGTTTAAAGTACATTTTGTTACAAAGGAAATAGTAAATTACATTGTACGTCGATACAGTTTGTAAGTAGCGACCTTTACACTTATGACTTATCTCTTCCAGGCAAGCATGTTTAAGAGTAGGATACTCGATCAAAAAACATGAAGACTAAACACGTAATGCACGAAAGAAAACACGTAATGCAAATAAAATATCTGTCAAATTATATTTTTATGTAACGATGTTTATTACAGTAAGAGTCAGATTACTTGTTGATTGATAAACAAAATGAAAACAAGATTTAATTATAAATATCACCTTCAATTTTCAATACACTGTCCAATTTAATTCTACAACATAAACAAACCATAACGAAAGAAAGCCTTAATTCTCGTAATGTAAACATATCAGCATTTGTTCCGACCTTTCGAAAATAAATAGTACCTAATTATAGAACATTTTAAACTAATACTAATATTCAAATACCGTCAGCTTAGTTTTAAGATATACATACATATACAATTTATTTAGACACATATACTCCATTTACGCACACACAATTACTTATATATGTATATTGTATACTCTTTAATATCATTTATTCATATTTCATACCTATATATTTTAATATTAAAACCTAGTTTACGTCTATTTAATATACTGTTGAAACCTAGTCGCAAACTTTCTCATATTTAAATTTAAATGGCATGGCATGTCAGACGCGATGCCATTATTTAACGCCACTTTAGCGACTCGTTTAAAAGCAAAGTATGGCGTTATTGGTTATGGGCTGGCGTTTTTCTTACCAGCAGGAAGGTAGCTCGTCTCACGACTTAATAGAATAAAAAAAAACCATCAAAAACTCATACGAGTCCCTTAACATTAGCCATACGTGGATAAACTTTAAATTAAAACTATACAAGTTAAAACACGTCTTTACAATCTAAAAAATCTTTAAAAGATTGTCAATTTAAAATAAAATATACGTCAGCTACGGAGTCGTGAGGCTTAGCTTTGCGACTGTTCATGAGCAGTGGTCACTTTACCATCAGGAAAATTCATTTGCCCACCATTTCATTAAAAGTTTTACTTTAAACTAAATGTCAAATTCCAGTTTGCGACCAGAGTTTACCTAAATGAAACCCGTCCGTAGCTCTATTTTACCTGTAAATTCACCTCTTCATATCATTTTATCATATCTTGACCCAAAAAAAAATCATTTTAGATATATTGAATTTGTCTCTTAAATCATATACCAAGCATTCTGATGTTTTTTTAATTATGTATCTAAGTATACAATTAATTACTTATGTTTTCAAATGAAAAGTCCATATTAAAAGTATTTCTATAATTGATTAAAAGACGTTTGTTCGTTTATTTAACTTTTTGTTTCAATCAAATGTTATTTTTTGTCTGTTTTAATATTAATGTTGCCGTTTGAAGTTAAAAAGTTGGTATATATTTTTTTAATGTTGTAATACTTAATCTTTTTTTTAAACTTCATATAGGTAAGTATGTTAGGATTAATTAAATTAGGAGCCATGTTAGTTTGTTAGAGATGCAGTTTCAATATTTTGGTCTTTTTTCATATAATATTTAAATAATCTTAATTTCCGGTATTAAATTAAAATCAAAGTTGAAATTTTTTTTATGTTAAATAATTGATTATTAAAAAATACTAGTAGGCATATTTAAATAATAAGAGTAAGATTTGTATATATAGAAATTGTGCCCACACAGAAGTGAGTGATATTAATCAAAAAACTGTTTCAAAATGAATTCAATGAATGAAATCTTTTCCTGCGAAATTTCTAAAAAAATTCCTAATTTTTTGTGACCTCATTTTGCTTTACGAATTTGTTTTTCAGATCTTTCAACGTATGAAATATAGTATATTTTCGGGTGTATGTTGAAAATATTACCTATTATAAAGAAAACGTTTTCTTAAAAAAATATTGTTCATTTCATAAACTTACATCTCTTTCACTCTATGTATCTCTCTCTTTCTCTCGTGACGTTTAAACTAAAATCAAATTAATTGCTTCTAAAGCAATATAATATATGTTAGATAACATTTGTATATAAAACATAGATTTAAAAAATGGATGCCATATTAATACGCTTTTCTTAAATTCAAGTTTAAACGAATATAATTCAGGCATTTGTTTAAATTGTCACTTTCGTTATTATTTAAAATTGTAGAGTTTATTGTGTTAAAATAAAAAAAATAATAATTTGCCTGTACCTATACCGGGTCTATATGAAATCCGAACGGTTAATCAGTACGCCAGAATGAAGAAAAATATTTAACTGAAATATGTATACACTGCTGGTTTTGTATGCAAACACGAAACGTGGCGTGCTTATAGTTCAGCAATGGATAGATATATTTTAATAATTACTTTCTGGAGTTCGTTTTACCGTTCTGCTTAAGTAGTTTTTTTTATTTCCATTGAATAATCCTTAAGTTTACTATATAATATATAAAAATAGGATCATTCTTGCATTTAAATTAAGGTAATTACACAACGTAAGGTAATCTTAATCATTGCATTTATACATAGAATAAAATAATATTTCATAAATTTAAATCTAATATAATCATACATACATACATACATATAAATACACACAAATAATTATAATTAAAAATAACATTATCTTAGAAAAATCACAAATTAATTATCTGTGCTCTCATTTTCATTATTTCATTATGAGACATTTAGATAGAGCTGGTAATGTACTGTCAATTGTCATTTTATACATCATGATTTTTCTGGCAACTTTTAACAATAATTGTCACTTCTGACAACCCGTTAAGAACAAGCTGAGAAGTCCAGGTCATTTAAGATTGCCAGACTCAAGGGCGTACCCTGCTTCTGGTATTCTAAACATATTTAGTAGGTTAACTCATTTGCCATACACATTACGTGACAAATAAGGTATTGTGTCGTGTAGTGGGTAGAGCAAACAGCTGAAAATACAACGTGTAACAGAAATGTGTGGTCATATTTTTGCGTGATGTTCAGATGCTCATAGATAATCTATATACAAGTCGCCACATTAAAATAAACATATTTGAGATTTATTATTTTATTTATTCGTCAATCAAATCGATTATATAAAAATCAAAACAAAAGTGTTACATCACTTTTCGAATTCTAATGACAGAGACAGCAGTAACTTTTTGACACGTAACAGCTGATAGCTCTTGAGTGATGTCGTAGTGTCGATAAATTTGAAAATCGACATGCTGGTTAATAGAAATATAAAATCAATATGTTCATTATTAATAGTTCAAATGAAATGAATTTTTAATACATTAATTTAAAAATAGGTATTCTTTGAGATCCTTAAATATGACCACGCATTTCGGTTACACGTTGTATATACAGAAGTCAGCACCAAACATGATCCATGCTTATATATTGTCTGTAAGACTTCCAGAGAAATAGTATTGACCTCTGCCACTCGTATGAACGTCCATATCAGACATACTTTCTGGACTCAGACCAGCGACTATTTTCGTAGACTCGCTTGCTAATCTGAGTCGGTAAATTATGCCTTATAAAATGACAATTTCAAATACAGGGCTAGGTCTGATCTATTTATTAAATACCTCGTTTGAATTAACATGTACATTGTATATACATATATGATGAAAAACTATGATATATTTCACTATGTTTAAGGCTTTGAAATTGCATAGCGTTTTAGATATATGTAGTTAAAAATATATTTAATTAACATATTTTAGAAAATATTTAGAAATGCGTCATATATCTTATCTTATAATAAATTTTAAATATTAATTATATAACTATTTCTGTTCTGTTAAAATTTTAATTTTAATATTTATTAATATTATGCTATATAAATGTATAAACACCATTTCAAATTAGCTTAGTATTTTAGGATATATCAAAAAATTAGTCTAGAATCTAGACGTAGTCACTGTATATTAAGTAGGAACATGTTATTTTTATTCTTAAGTATTAGTCATTGAAATCTTTGCCGGCTAACGCTTGTAATTTTGCTAAAATCTCATCGCTAAGAATGTAGTCGTTTGCAGGGATGTCGAGAACCTTAAATGATATAAATTTCAAATGAAGTTTTTTTGAATGTAATTTTGTTTTTTTCGACTTTAAATTATAAAAGTTTTGTTAATAATAGAATTTGATTGTTATTAATATATCGCTATTATATAACGCTTATTATAAGCGACATCTTGTCTCAAACTAAGCAGAGCTTGTGTTCTAGTAACAAGATAACGGACAAAGGTTCAAACATTTATTAAATTCATAATAATTTAAAAATAATTGATATGATATGTATTTGCTTGCTGCTGGTTCTCGACGCGGGCGTTGGGTTGTAATTCTTAGTGATAGAGAGTAAATAACCGATCAATATAAATCTATATAGTTGTATGTAATGTGGTCAAATATAAATCAGTGATCGAATAAACTTGTTACACATATGGCTATTTTTTTATTTTTATTAGATCTTTAATTAAAAAAACCTTTAAAAATGCAAAAAATTGTACTTCTAATGGACCTACAACGTTCTTACTACAAGACGACATACATTTGTTAATCCTAACACAAGAAAAAGTTATTAATAAGTGTTAAGAGGCCAAAACATCATATTATACCATATACGATGATTTTTCTTGCAATGTTTTGTAAGATGACTTTTAGT
This sequence comes from Eurema mandarina, assembly GCA_018238005.1. NCBI lineage: Eukaryota > Metazoa > Arthropoda > Insecta > Lepidoptera > Pieridae > Eurema > Eurema mandarina. Next base: position 10,438 of record DWAJ01003366.1, read on the forward strand.
CAGTTGTACATCTGTTTGGTAAGTTTTGGATATCATAACGGTGGTCAAATTGGTATCATAATGATTTTAATTTATTTGAAATCCTGTACTAAAATAGCTTGGAAAGATAAACATCAAGGCATAAAATACCCATTATGTAAATTTGAGTAATTACTCAAATTAGGTACCTACTGCACTGACATAAGTTGTCGCGGCCCCTTACACCATTTGACAGTACCATGTCATAATGCCCAAACTTGCGTTTTGACAAGTCATTTTACATATAAAAAAGAATACATCATTTAAAAAGTTTTAAAATCGATTCGATAGATCCCGAGATTACCCCTTACAATTTAACAAACGCACAAACTTTACTTCTTTATAATATTAGTATAGATATATATGTATAAATGTGTATGGATGAAAACAATACTAATAAAAAAAAAATTACATAAGATTAATTTACCAGACTATCTCGGCTGAGCATGGGGTATACTGAACAGCCTAAAGAATGTATCTAAGAGTGAAACCGCATAAAAAACTGTGCAGTAAAATTGTCTTTATCAAACAGACGAATAAATATTGATTTAACGACTACATAGAACGTGATTATATATAGTGAATAAATATTAAAAAATAACCACGAGCCTATTTTGACTGAAAGGTTAGTTATACTCAAATACCGCAGTATCATATAAGTTATAATAGAGATTTGTGGGCCTGCGACAAAAGCTATGCAAATCAACCAATTAGGGAACATCGATTCAATACCCTGCTACTGAAAAATGAACCTAATTCCATTGCGTTAAAGTTTAATTGACATTGAAGCGTTGTAATGATTGAACGTGGCATTCAAAAATAGACGTTATTATATGAGCTAAGGGTTTAATTTCAAAAAGGGATTTGACGTTGAAAATGAACGAGGACTCTCCCATTTATAATTTTAAATGTAAATGCCAAGTGGAAGGTCTGTGGAGTTTTGTTAGAGTTTATTGGATTACGAACTTCTCTAGGTTTGTTGGTTTGTTTGTATTAAAATGTATACATTATAGTAGACGTTTTGAAAGGAAAAAAAATATTTTTTCATTAAATAGAGGGCAGATAAGCAATATAATATTGCCTGCCTTTTAGTTAGGAATATGGTCTCTTCTTGAAACTCTAATTGTGTACGCCTATATATATCCGATTTAGCAAAAAGGGGATTATTATTTTTTATTGCAGGAACGCAGTGTATTAAAAATACGTGTTCAACGGTTTAAAATTTGATTTTTTTATTATAAAAAAGAAATATGTTTTTAAGTATATACATTATATTGCAATAAACTAGAAAAAATCGATTAATTAATTAATTTTACAATTATTTTAAAGGTTTGCCATAACCCAATACCTACCTATAGAATACAAAAAAGAATCAGAATAATATTCCTTTTTTCAAATTCCAATTTTACCGAAGACAAAAAAATGCCATGTGCCATTCACCCATATACGAAGTACATACTTATAGCTTTATTTGTCGCCAGTACACATAAAGCTACAAGTATGTAAAGCTAAAGTATAAATTTATTTGTACTAGCGACAAATAAAGTCCTCCAATTTCTAGATCACGAACGCCGCGAGTCCTCCGCAAACCTCTCGAACCTTTTGATCCTCGACACATAACAACCCTCTCGACGCGTTTGCCCTCAAGATAATTGTATTACCCTTTCTTAAAATATCCTCTCTGACGTTACGATCGACGAAAATAAACACGTTTATGGTACAGCCAATTAGGTTAGAGAATTTACTAGTAATTCAATAGATTACAATTTTGCTTTAGAATTCGATTTTTGTAACAAAAATCGGGTGGGGCTGTGACGGGACACACGGCCGTTGGTTTTAACGTGAAACGTCTATGTCTGCGAATCGCTTTAAAAGTAAAAGACTGAAATGAAATTAAGATTAACACTGTTTTATCAACGGGCTGATTATTTAAGTGAAATATTCACACTACATTTGTGTTTCTAAGAGTAAAAGATTTTTTATAGATAGACGTTTCAAGTCAAAAAAATAACATATATAAAAGAGGTCAATCGCAGTATTTATCACTTAAGGAAATAGAAAAGTGACTTTTACTTTGTAGATACCGTTCCTACTTGAATATAACTTAATTGTCAAAAATAAGATTTAAAATATTTTAGGGAACATACATACACTATATGAAACAATTTAATTCTCAGAATGTTTTAATCCAATAAGCGTTGCCAACAAAGGTTATTATATCAAGCCAAGAACAATACAATATAATAGAATTAAGGTTTCAGTGGAATTGTATAGAAATCTGTACATACACTACAATAATTATTTATTATTTATTTATTTATTTCACACTTGGTTACATTATTCAAAATTAACATTTTATTGGATACAACATTTGTAACGGGCGGCCTTATCACTTACGAGTGATCTCTTCCAGGCAACCCATTATAAGGAGAAAAAGAACAAAGATTAATCTGACGGCGATATGCAACTGGTATGATAACATATTGTTAAGAATATAAACTAATTATATATACAAACATGAAATCGTACATACATACATAGATACATACATATGAGCATATAAGTAAATTATATGATATTGAGGCAAATTCCGAACACAAATTCAGTCTTCATATATATAACCCTTTTAGTTTCATCATATCTGGCAGTCTATCCGTCTATCTGTGGCATTATTGGTTAAAGCTAGAGGGGAAAATTTATAATTATATTTTTTAGACGTCAAAGAGCTAAATAGTCCAAGAAAATAGAGCTTTAAATACGAATTGGAGATAAAAACTTGAATTTTTTATATAATGTAGTTTGAGGGATCTAGCTTAACAGATGATAATGATAAATTTAACACATCATAAGTTGATAAACGTTAGCTTCTAGCCCATCTCGGCTAATTTCGATTTTAGCTAAATAATGACGTATTTCATTTTCATAAGGATATTTTCTAGTCTTTACTGATTCCCTAAAAGTAGTACTATAACATATTTAAATACGCTAAAAACCACAGCTAAGAAAAGTTCGAATAAGAAACATTCGATCGTCCTTGTACCTGTCCTGCGATCATTAGCAAAAAAACCCAATTGCTTCGTTCGTCCCCTTAAAATACAAACCCTTTAAAAGGGAATCGTGAAGTGAGGCATGAAAATTTAACAAGGCCTCCCGCCGCGCCCTCACTGCCCTCCGCGCGTGCCTCCAATACCAATGTATTTTGAAGGTACCTGCTGACCCTTGCGAGTGAAGTCATAAAGCTAATTTAATAATTATTATATAATATAAATAATAAAAATATATAATAATATAATTAAAGCACTGGCTTGTAAGTTATTTGCAAAGCTAGCTTGTAAAGCTATTCTAAGTATAATAGGATCATCGATGTTTTTATTGCAATAAGGCTAATTTTTAAGTAAGTCTCATCATGATGATGAAATATCCTAAGTAATATTCATCTGGAATTTATAATTGTGATTGCTCACTGTTGATATGCAGTAGGAATTAACTGCTGTTATTTAAAAGTGATAGTAAGATTGAAACAAAAGATTCAATATGTTTTTAAAACGATTAAACAAAAAAATAGGAATATCGTGTGTTCACCTTGACACCTTTAAAAATGTTTTATCGTACATCTAGTTGCATGGAAGAAATGACTTATAGCCTAAAGGCCGCCATTTACAAGTCTGTATTTTTTTTAATATAAGAGGGCAAACAAAAGGCGCGTCACCTGATGTAAAGTTATCAGCGCTGCCCATGAGTACTCACGGTGTCACGAGTGTGTTGCCGGCCCTTTAAAGATAGGTAGTAGGTACGCTCTTTCTTGATTGTATTGTCGTTATTTTACTGCATTTCACCTTTTGTATGTTTTACTACGTGTAATAAAGAATTCATAAATCGATAAATAAATAAATTTGATACTATACTTTCGTTGTTGACTGTACAAAGACATTCATCAAGGCGAGTCGTGTCGCGTGTAATACTGCCATTTATATCCCAAATCAGATCGCTTCAAGAAACTTCCACGGCTTAGGAAGGTACCTACTGTGTAGATTACCGGTCGTTAGAGAAACGTGTTTTTGTAAAAATACACCATTAGTTAATAGTTTATTTGAATTTTTATTTTATTAATTTCAACATAATTTTAACCATGATGTATCGAAGCATTGGCATTTTTGTAATAAATTTATTAATGATAATTGAATGTACATAAATCTGGATAATAGTGTCTCTAAGTATAAAACAGTTCCATCAATAACGTTATAAAGTATAAATTTGTATTACATTATTTAATATGCAATACAAATACTTGATTTGTTCTACAATTTTTTAAAGAAATAATTAAATAAAACTATGTGAAAAGGTTAAAAATAAAGTCACTTATATTTCTTAATCGAAACCCCAACATCGAAATTCTGCAGAGATATCAGAACAAGATACTGCGTATGATAACAAACGCACCTTGGTTCGTGCCAAACGAGCTGCTGCATCATGACCTAAAAATCCCAACAGTCAAACAGGAGATCAT
>DWAJ01003367.1:0-14960 GCA_018238005.1 Eurema mandarina
GGGGGGGCGCGGGCAGGGGAGGGGGGTGCCGGGTCGCGGGGGTGCGCCGGCGGTATTTCGGCCTTCCTGAAGAGCCTTCAGGCTGACGCGACGGACCGTCTAGACGTCTGGCTGCTACTATGTGTCGTAAGACCCATTATAAAATCGTGTTACTTTAAGACCTTCGGCATGCAGTTTTTATGTCTTGTTTATTCATGATAAATTATTGTGTAGAGCTGTGTCGTTACGATTGTTAATAATTAATTATTGTACATCACAATGTTGACTGACAGTTTCCAGCCATATCCTTTTCATGAGTCATTTTTCATTCATTCAAACATCAGTCTAGGCTTAACTTGGATATTTGTTATACTTAAAACCCTCTAAATAAATGTAAATAATGTATCCTTACTTAATTAAGTAGGTTGGTAAGTATGGGTTCATACAAAAGACATAGTTTTTAGTATTTCTAGAAATTATCGGAAACATACGCATAATACTGGGAAATATATTACCTATATTAAGAATAATGAGGTCAAAGTTTACTTCAAGTCGACGTGAACTCGACAGCAACTCGCATTCGATCGCTGGCCGTGGATCGGTGTGAGTTGTGACGCACGAACAAATCCGTGTCGAGACAAGGTCGGCGAGAGGGCGCGGGCCTACTTCGCGCCGCTATGTACAGCGCTATTCACGACTTTAGGCCGCGTACGAAGGTGATCGTTTCAACAATGGAGAAGGAAATTTCTATAATTTAATATGTGAACATTACCTATCGTTCCAATTATTTAAATCATATGTGCATGGTTTACCTGCGAACGTAATATGTCCCGAAGCCTTAGCCTACTCGGTGTTTAACCCATCATTGTCTCTATGTAACGAGAAGCTAGGCGGCAAATAGCAATTATCCTATTATTCTCCTAGTCGCGCGCCCTCTTACTACAGCTTCTAAGTAACAATGTACACTAATAACAAATACGTAACCCAGTCAGTATGCAGGCGGCCCAACATGGCACAAAGCTAAACAATAGCAGACAGCGTGAGTCACCGAGAGCTACTCTACAGCGGCATGCTCGATGTTTACTCGATCACCTGTCTCTGTCGCTATGTAACGAGAAAGCAATTATTCGTTCTTTAATCTTATTAAGTAACAAATCGAGACCCTGAGAATTTCATTGCGGAGCGTTAGCTTCAGTGAATAGACCCAAATTTTATGTGCCACTTTGCAATTAACCTAAAAAAATAATCTGTATTTTAATCTGGAATAAAAAGAAAATTATGAGGGAATAAGAATGACATCAGAAGTATGCGCAATCAACACTTGACTTCATGCATAAAACAGCCTTGGATAAACGACTTTCTAGAGCGTCTACATTTTTGAAACACCAGCCGATTAAATATTCTCGGCAGGTCTGCAGTATACAAAAAAAATAATTTTGTAGGTGGTGTAAATTTTGATTAGTAGGAAACTTTCTTAATTAATTTTTCTTTAACTATTTTAAGTAGATAATACAATTTACTTATTTTTAATTTAAAACAAGCTTTATTACAACAGGGCTTATATGTAACAACATCTTATCCCGATTTTCTTTGATATTTTACTGAGTAGTTATTATGTTCTTAAATTTAGATGAAATAATATTGTCAGAATAGTAAGTCAAATAGATGTAAAGATGATTGTGTCATTTTTATGTTTTAAGTGTTAGAACTACCTGATTTTTCTTATTTAATATAAATTACGAACAAGATTACAACATATCAAACATATCATTTTTCTCAATTTCTATTTGACAAAGTCCTCAATACATTTGACAGTTAAGAGACAGACAGGTAAGATTTATTTATCATGATATATTTTCTCAAAACAACACGTCACAGGTTGGATAATGTTTACCAAGAAGACAATTGTGCTGTCAATATGGGTTGACGTTTTCCTGCTTAGTTTGTAAACACTTAAATATGAGAAGACGATTACGTGACACACCGATAAACATTAAAATTTTAATCACAGGCCACAGCAAATACTCGTAGACATATGGTACTCTATGTAGGTATGTGGTGCGTCAATAACGCGTTATCTAGTGATAACACTTGATACGGTTCGTTTGTAGAACACTTCAACTTGTCTGGGTCAACATTGACAAACATTATAGGCATGTCTACTCATTAAGGCCATATACATACCTGTTCCAGTAAGGTCTTTAGGCAATTTCCATCCAAAGTATTCTTACTCTTAACTCCTATAATTAATTATTTATCGTAACTAGTAAATTATACCTACAAAAAAACTAGTTTATCTTAACTTTTTGTATCACATATTCGTAAGTATATAGTTTACTTTTAAAATTGACAAAAATAATTGTGTTTCTATAAATTCACGGCTATACCTTACCTAAGCGTTGTAATGAAGTTATAAGAAGACCATTTACATATTATTTTCTACAATACACAATTTAAAAGAATCTTAATTCAAATTCTCAACATTCAAGCATTCATTATTCAATTGTTTGCATTTGATGTACTTTATAATATATTATTTTATTGCTGAATTGTAATAAAGAAGTATTTAACTATACATTAAAAGTGCATTACCCCTTCGAATAGGATTTTTTTAAATCTACCGGTACTATTGGAAGTACATAATTAGCTGTTTTAAAATGTTTACCTAACTAAGTTGTTTATTTTAAGTTTTTTGACCTTATCTACTCGTATACAGTCTATTGCTAGTTGGCGCCACTTAGGATTCTCCTCTTAGATGTGTGCAAAATTTAGCACTTTGCCTTTTTTATTTGAATTGTATCATCTTATTTCATATATCTGTGAACAATATTGACTATTGTCTAGGTACTATTTGATGTACCTACTTCCAAGCAAAATCCTTATTGCCTACCTGTCTGCCTTAATATTCAAAATCTATAATGTATAATCTTCTTAATATTTATATATATTAAAGATTATATATTTTTACAAACTATAAATGTGATATAACGCTAATGTAAAGTCCCATATTTTCTTATAAAAGTTGATGACCTTATTAATGTATTTGATATTCGAACAGAAAGCATTCCTCATGGCTGTACCTGGCGTCTTTGATCTTTGTATTTGATTCAATATACGTATAAAGTTCACTATACTTGCGAAATAGCAATTAAAGCTACATACGAAGTGTTTCACGGAACTGAACATAGTTTGCCTCAACACAAACAATACCAGTGAACGACCTCTTGACACACGAAACAGGGTCGCTCGCGTTGTTTCCTCACAATTCCTATTGATTTAATCCCGCTACGAGGAACATTTTTCTCAGGCGACGGACCGTGTCGTCTAGACGCGAGGTGCGGACATCATTTCTTGAAAGCAGCAAATGTGTGACAGGTTCTGCGACAATTACTAGTTCTGCAAGACTGCCAGTACGTATTTCGTTCTTTATGACCGACTTCCTGTGTAATCGCCAAACTGTAGCCTACACAAACTAAATGTATATTATTCACTATCTCTAACTTATATTCCTGATTATATTGTTTCTCCAATGTTTCATTATAACATTGTGGGGTAAGTACATGTATGTTGCAATTACTGCTGTTTTTTCATCACTGGCTTACCTAATGACGCAATTCACACATTTTTTAATAATCTGTGAAGACTAAACAAAGAGATAAGCTCAGATGAAATAACCATGTCCATTACACCATCTTGATATCAGTTATATCAATTATAAAGTCAATAGTAAACATATTTAAAATTAATTAATTAATACATAAGTTTTTCGTGCCTCAATTTGAGTTTCAAATTATTAAACAAATTGCTACTTGTTATTTCTTTACAGAAGTGTATTTTATGTTAAAAATCACTCTGTCTTTGACTTTCAATACAATTTCGTACTAGAACAATAGTGTAAATTTGATTGATTTTATTACCTGATGATGGTGTATCTAAGCCAGTTAAGAAGTTAACTTTATTCTAGACTTGTAGGTACCAGTGAAACCTCGTGATTTCATATTTAGTTAATTATTTGTGAAAAACTTAAAAATACCCAAAATTTAATTACTCATTAATTTTATTAGGTATTTTTAGGTTTGAAAAATTATACAAAATCAACCAAGTGAACATTTTATGAAACCCATTTTATTAAATAATCTTTACTTCATTTTAAATTCCATACAAAAACTGACATTGCTGCATGTACACCATCAATCATCATACATCATAGCACAAACAAGACATGTTTCATTGTTCTGTAACAATTATTTGTACAAACTAACCAAAATATGTTTTGCCCTGTAAGTGAAACAGCAATTAGACTATTTTAGAAACAAATCTTGTTATAAAAATAGGCTTTATTAAACAATCTATTTTTCTAAATCTGGTAAATTTTTCAATACGAAAAAGATAAAATAACGTTACATACACTCTGTACAATTTACTATCACAACATAATCTAAATCGCTGTCTGACTGTCTCTATGTATGCTTTATCTTCAGATGTAAGCGACTGATTTTGATGTTGTTTATGTTAAAGAACAGAGTGATTCAAGAGGATAGAAAAATACTAATTATAAAAAATAATTATAAATTAAAAAGGATATTACATACATGTAACATACATGTGCAATTAGAATATTTGTCCGAAGGCTAGTTTGTGTAAGTCTTCAATCACATTTTACCAAAATTCCTGTTTCTAAATACAATTTACGAGCTGAATACTGGATGACATTGTTTTGTGTGCTTTACATTTTGGATTATAATTTAGAAGTCGGTGCCAAGTAAAACAGTAAGTGTTTGTTTGGTTAAAACGATATTGTATAGAATGTTGTAGCATTTACCGACTTCAAAATTATGAAATAACTATTAAATCATTTCTATATACTAAATGAAAATGCGTATTACTTTGTGGGAAGCAAATTTATTTTTTGCTTTTTAGTTTGATGTCGGTTTATTTTTTGTTAAAAATTATTTTTACGTAAAAATAATAATTACATTTTGGATTGGTTATTCCATCATAGTAGTTCACTCTAAGACTACAATATCGTCTGGAGAACCCTCTACGTTATTTTGGGGTTTCCGTCCACGACGTGTTTATATTTTATTGTTACGTATTCATATTTTATGTAATCCTTTTTAATATAATACGAAAGTATTATTGTATATCAAGTTTTCTGCCACCATTGTATAAATCTGAAACATACTTTCGAAGATAAATTAGGTCTAGACATAGTCTAGATTCTACATTCTAGACTAGGAACATTCTAGAGTCTAGAACATAAGGCAGGACTTTTCATCGTAAAAGAAAGGATTCAGGAGATTAAAACGGGTGAAAAATATTTGTATGTCATACATTACATACGACATTGTTATCAACACTAATTCTTTTTAGAGCTTGTATTACGTATACGTATCGTAAGCACACGTCTGCTTTTTGCATTGATAGCAATGTGCGGCGTTATCTGTTACCCATATATAGCGATGACTGCATGTCTAGACTCTAGACATACACTCGATTTCTTTTAGCCACAGATGTATGAGTATACAATGAGCTATATTATAAGGTCAATCGCCGACTGGCTCGCTCGCTCAGCTGGAATTCTACCAGTCTAGACCTAGCTAGGAGATTATTGCTGTTTAAAACTTCCGCCTGTTTAATTACACTCCCAGTTGGTTAGTAATTAATGGCTCGTGGTCCTAAATATACCTTCTACCTTTTCCAAATATATTATTCCAAAGTTAAAGGATATATCCATAACGCAGGGCAGTCCTTGTACCCTTAACGACGACTAGTTACGTATCGAGTTACAAAAATTGTACGAAATTTTTGGCCCTATTAATTTTATGCATGACATTACAAACCTTTATTAAGAATTTTAGATTACTAGTCTTTGGGGATTTTAACATGTTTATTAATGGATATTTTTAATATAAGTAAGTATATTTCAGAAAATGAAGTTGTTTTCCTAATTTAGATGTTATAGCGTGTATGCAGATCTTGATAAACCCGGATTCACTAACTCGACTTGTTAGCTTCGTACCAAAACGTAAGGCGTACCAAAAATATACAAGTTATCGTATGACCTTACGAATTTCAATTACTAAAGACATAGACAATAAACATTTTAATGTAGCAACTAATGTCATAGGTTTTTTTGTTGCGAATATTTTATCGCGGTTGGCGATTACCTTAATGTTGTTGTTAAATTGACCGCGAGATTCTAATGCGATATACACCTCGTTTGTAGCCCAACCACACGGATTGTTGGGTACTAGGATTTAAATAAGCGGAACGAAAATTGTAAATCAAAAGCAAGTGTAAGAAATGCTATTATTGTAATGACTTCCACTTTTTGCGTTTCAAAGTCGACTTGATTATTGTTAATGTTATATCTCTGGTACCTATCTGTTCTAGACAGCGGGTAAAAAATGCAGAATGTTAAGTATATTCATTTTTTCTAAGTAAGGAAGATTAACTTAGACAGAACAATGCATGAAGAGCATAATTTTCAAATCTGTCTCCAAGTCAAATTGTCTAAATTACTTTTAACTACTGTTATAATTTTCAGCTTCCCTGAACATGGTTGATTTTTTAATATCAACATAAGATCAAAATATAATTGGTCAGTGACATTGAAGATTCTGCGGAACTTTTTTAATTTAACTTAATTTTATATTGTTAACTTAAAAAAATCTTATCTAATCTTAACAGTACCTAACTGTAGGTATATTTAAATAAACTAGTTATATTAATAGTTTTTAGATATTATTATACGACAAACTCACAAATCCTCATAGGTATTAGGTGTTCGGTAATTTGTAAAATTTATTTTTAGTACAATAATAACAATGTAAGCTTTTATGCAAGGTAAGGTTGAATGTAATTCTGGTCGAGTGTCATTTTTGTCAATTTGTTCGCCGTAAAAGTTGATCTACTGCTGCGGCCGCAAGATATAAGTGAGATGACTGCAAATGAACTCGACTAGCAACCGGTTCCAACACTGCAAGTGATTGCTTCACTTTGGTCGTCTGCTGAATGCTCTATGCAGACTAGACTAGTATAATATGTTAATATATACTGGACCTTGCGAGAAACATTGCAAATCTAGACAATGATCACATACAAACAAGGTTATTCTTACAAAATGCAACGTGCATAACCATAATATATTGGCGTAGCTTTTGACCAAGTTCAAACAAAATATTAACAAATAGTTTTGTTTATTTTACGCATTGTAACAGATATTATAAGACATTATTTAAGGTTTTATTCATAAATATCGTCGATCTACGATAACTGTAAATACAAAAGACAAACATGGGTTAACCCAAATATTTTGACATTTCGTGGGTCGTTTACACCCCGCCTCTACTTAATCACATTGACGATTGCATTATTAGTCCTTGCGTTCCGCTCTCCGAGACAGAAAATTGGAAATTATACAAATAACGGTACTTAACGAGACTTTAATGTTAACGTTCATCAAAATCTGCGGCTGCAAATATTACTGTTATAAATAGTTAGATTAACTATTTTCCGGTTTCATAACTTGAAACAAAATTTAATATTCATTGGAGTAATTTTTCATATTATGTCGTTTTTAATAGATTTAATTTGGTTTAATATTTTCCTTTTTGGCTAGCAACGTGACGTAGGAATCAGTAATTTCTCAGTTTTTAATTGAGATTATTAAAAATGGTTCCAAAGTCTAGGTAGCAAATTCTTTAATTCTTTTGAGGAGCTTCAAAAAGCAATCAAAAAGGCTCAGAAAAAATATAATCTTACTTAAAAAACAAAAAATAGAGTGTTCATTATAGCAAGATAATAGGGATTCCCGTGGGAAAATCCTGCCGTCACTCGGCGCATAATGAATAAACAGTATCAAACGATACAGAAATCTAGGATGGTCCAGCTCAGCGCATTAGATCTGTAAACACTCACTGAATTAACATAATGTTTTAGCAACATATTACGTGTTCATACATTCATTGAACCGTATTAAATATGTTCATTCAGAGAAGCCCGTAAAACACTGCGACGCTTTTCCTTTGATCTCACATGCGCTCGTGCACAAAATACCTATGACTAACGCGCTCATATTTGATAACAAGACTTAAAAATAGCCCTGCAGTGCCCGCTCAAACCACGTCTGATATGTCAAGTGTCATTTTGGCAAGACTTCCATTGAAATGAGTGATTGAGGACTCCGCTGTCTACTTATTTTATACTCGATTAACACCTTATAATTTGAAATGAAGATATCAATAGCAATACGAAGATAATAATGATTTAATATGCAATCGTTGGAAGCAAGCGCGAACAATAATTTAGCTACATACATTTATGGCAAATCGGTCATGTGTTTCTTGCGAGGGGCCTGGCAAGCGCTGATGTAACCTATTTTATCAAAAATACATACTGTATGTGTAATGAATCATTTATGACAGGTGCGCGTAATTCCCCAGATTAGAGTTATGATAAAAAGTGTATATCATAGTTTCCAAAGAGGGCGTATTGTTAATTGTTGATTTTTCAAATCGTTTTGAGATTTTATGAGACCTTTGTAGGGTAAGGGAGCTTGGGCCGATGGGACAGGCAGCGGGCCGTGCAGGGTGACCGCTCTGGGCGCTCGGAGTGCCATATTCGGTCAGTGCACACTCTTGTTTACAGACGCGATATCGCGAGGCCGTGTGACGTAGCGTCTAGACGGCTGCCCGCCGCCCCCCGCCCCGCGCACCGCGCCCCGCGCCCCGCACCCTCGACCATGCACTCCGGTTTATCTTTTCAAACGGTAATGCTGCAATATAAAGCCTCGAACGCATCAACATCAGGTAGGTCACGTGGAGGTGCATACTATTATTCTTTATGCCAAGTGCGAAGAATGCAATTCTAACATTTTCCTAAACATCATGCATTGGGCAAAAGAAAGTAAAAGTGCATGATCCTCGGAGTTTTCATCCAATGTAATGATTATACCACGTTCAATATAGACTACGTTTACTATTGTAATAGCAATTAACATGATTGTAACGATTTAGTTGTTTATATTATAGAAATTGTTTTAATCAATATTCGATTTTTTATATCTATTTGGAAAAATGTCATTATTAACATTTTACTATCGAAAGAATAAAATCTATTAGTTATTCTTTTGAATCTAGGTATATGACGTAAATCTTCAGCGATTAAGCAACTTAACTTGATTAATTTATAGACATAACTTTAGAATTTTGTGTATCATATTATATATATCAACAGATATCAGTTCAATCTACTTAATATGTACTTGAAAATTTAAAGTATTTGAAACAAGCATAGAAATATTGTTATAACTTCGTATTTGCCTCGATAACACGATCTACATTTTTTTTTACATTATAAACATTTATTATCCTATAATTGTGTTAAAATAAAAAATAATTAATCGTGTTCTAATGAGCCAACTATCTTATTGTAAGTTGCATCACTATGGTTTATTTAGTTGAATTGTTTTCTGTATTGAGTATGTTGATGAGTCATAAATAAAAGCACTACTTTTAAATGTATCTGGCAGGTATATTTATGGCAACATTGAGCTAGATTGTTTACATAAATGGTAGGCTAATTCGATTGGTTCTAGTATTAGCCAACTCACCACGCTACTAAATTCTAATTGCCGTGCTAAATAGCGTCTAGACATTGTTTATATGTGCATATGAAAAAATACATGTTTTATGATCTACGCATTGAATACGTAATTTTACACGTGTATCTCTACGTACACAGTGTTTTAAATTTATCGCATGTCTAAATGCGTATAAGATACGCAGTAACTATTTTATTTTTTTATAAAAAAGTGTTTTGAAGTCCATTGATCGTTTTTTTATTTCTAGCATATCGAATATAGGTATCTACTTTTTGTTAAAAAGAGCAGAGATCGAAGTTATGTCGGATACAATAAAACAATTAAAGTATGTAACCTATGTATTGTCATTTTTTTGGTGTTGCAAACTTACATAAAAATCCTACCTACCCGTTAAGTATTGATAATTGTTTGACGCCGAGTGACTCATACTTCGCTTGATTGGGGTTCTCGTTCATCGATCATCATTCTTTTTCTCTTAAAGTTTTGGTTTATTTTTGATTAAAATCTTAAGGTAATGTTTATATTATAACACATAAGTAAAGATTTTTTTGGTAAAAATGTTCATGACACAATAAGGTCATGACTGAACTAGATAAAATATCTACAGTAATAATCATTAACGTATTATTGTCGGAGCCATATTAATCACAAGCCAGACATATGAGCGAGTTTAGCTCTATTTACTTGATTCGCAGTCATAGCTCCATTTTTACATATTGTTGTGATAAATCTACGTACAGTTAGTTTTATTAAATGGGTGTAGCTTATTGAGTTCAGAATCGATTTATTTTTTTAAATTGATATATATAATTTGTGACTAGTGTGTCATTGTTAAAAACTTTTTTGATATTAAAAAACAGCTTTATTTTAATTATTTTTTAAAGAATAAAAAATATATACTATATTTTATCTTCAAAGTTAAATATATTTAAATTTTAACTTTAAAGTGACAGGAATCTGCCGAAAAGAGTTTGACAGATAAACAGACAGACAGAGTTTAAGCGATTCAAGCTACGCGTGACGTCATGACACTTTGCCGCCTAACGTTCACTATAAATTTTGGTTTTCTTTAAAAGTGATATAGAATGTAATTTCCTCATAATACACGTATTAATATTATTTAGATATCGATTGACGATGATCGTATAAATAAAAACTTTATTATAAAAGTAACAGATGTACCAACGCGTGCAGATAGGCATTACTTACTTATTTAGTTTAATTTCAAAAAATATATCAAGAAGAACTTTATTTATAGTATATATATAAATAGCTCGTTATCACCTGCAGACTGCAACCGCACCAGACTAGTGCGACATGACGTCATTGCAGTAGCTCACGAAGTATAGTAGAAGTATATAAGTACATTGGAATTAAATATATAAGGCAAGTGAACATGAACTTCAAAACCTTAAAAAATAAAGGCTATAACGCTGTAGTTCGTAGTGGAGTAACAATAAATATAACCTATTTTTGTTCCAATGATTGTTAGTAAAATTTTGATTGATTAATTGTGATCTTCAATTTGCTCACAATCATAATACATATATCCAAATAAGCAAATTCTAAATAATAGAAATGATTTATTCAACAGACATTTTTATATAAATATCAAAAGTTCAAGCGATGATTCGTTTAGATAAGCCAAATTTATAGAACGTGGATGTCACAGGATTATTATAATGCAATGATATTATATTTAATAGATATGTTGTACACCTACAAATAAACCGAAAAATGTGTTCCGCACAGCAGCGGCTGCACACATACATAGTTTTCTTTTATTTTACACTACAAGTCAAAATTATAGGAAAGAGATAAATGTTAAAACCAACATGAAAAAAAGAGATAGTTAGTTTTTTCAGTAGCTGTAGCTGCTGCTTTTAGTATCTGCTTTCAGTTACTGCAAATAAACATAAGCCACCTAAAGGTAAGCGTCCTAATTAGGATGTTTTTGCGTCTTCAAAAGTTTGCGCTTCTAACATATCTATTTAATATAATATCGTTGTTATAACGTGGGGCGAAGGCCGTCGGCGGGCCTGTCTAGGTTACCGCGCCTGTCTAGCCGCCTGACATAATGGACACATTATATCTACTTACCTCTCATAGGTTCAAAAGCAACCGACGGATCAATGGGAGTTCAAGGCTAACGATGATACTCTAATACATGAGCTAATACAGACCATTGTTATTGGTGTCTGTTTATTTTGGTAGAATAGTAGATACATTTCGCTTAAGACTTTGGAAACTTAGTTTTGGTTAATAGCAAAAATATCAATGTGTAAATGGATAACAGGACGAAGAGGTTCTTTATTTTCAATGATACTATCAGATTTTAAATGTTCTAAATTTGGTGGAAAAAGGCGTAAATTTTGAATCAACGTCTCAATATTTCAAAAATCCTATCTAACGATCCAACGCTACGTGTTGGGGAGAATTTTTTTTATTTAATTTATCACTCTTTCGACGTGGTACAAACAATTATCCATGCAAACTCATCTATCTTTAGAAAGACATACGAACGGACATAACAAAATTATAAGGAATCGGACGTAATCTTAGAAACTCAAAAAAACTTTCACAAGGTATATGAAACTTCACCCATACGTATATTAAAAAAATTACAAGTAATATGAAGCTAAGAAATGTATTTACTTAACTTATTACTGTTTTGGTTAATAGCAATAAATTAGTATTAAAAAACTTAGCAGTTTAATAAACTATTCTCGGTAATATTAACTTACATTAGTTAAGTATATTTTAAGTGCTGCGTATAACATGTCACATTTAAGTCAAACTGAATCAAATTCGAACGAAAATAATATGTTCTTAATTACAAATATCTATGTTAGAAAGGATTAATATCAATTAGATATATCAAGAGATACGTCTCAGTTCAATAGCGGTATCAAATCTGCGCGCGTGTTGATTACATCACACGGGGAATTAAAGCAGACGGCTACTGAAATTTGGGTTAGGCGCTTTTTTGCGGTGCGCGGGCGCCGGTGGAAGTGCGAGCGTGAGGTCGATGCGCCGCAGCGCCTGCCGCCCCGTCCCGCCTCCCCCGCCGCTCCGCGCCAACCCTCCCGACCTGTTCCTCCACAAGGTGCACCGCCCGCAGCCGCCAACCCTACATACATACCACCTGCCAGACTATTGGTAACTATAACACATGAAACCGACTCCGCCTGACGAGATCAACAGGAAACTGCCAGGAACGAGTATTCCTTACTTGGATGTTTCCATTTTTATTTACTTTTTCCAAGCGTTGACCCTGACAAAAATGTACATACTTGATTGTGTTGACTTGAACTGCTTCGCTTTTGAATAACATTAAAATATATTAATGTATTAAACCAACATGGTAGTAGAGCACAGACGTTTTGAAAATGAGATGGGATTGTGTTTTATGCATTAGTACACACTACAGTAACGAAGAGACAATGTGAATTTATGTTGTAGGTATATTTTTGAGGTTGTAGGCAGTTCTATCTTAAGAATATAGGTACAATATGAAAAAATATCAAAAAAAGTGTGCGGAAACCGCAGACTGGTATCGTCGGTCTGAAAATTTTGCTCAATTGTAAAAGAAAAAATATGTGTAATATACACATAAGTTTATCAACACCGAGCAAGTAGGTGTGTACATATTGCGTCTAAAGCATGAAACCTTTGTGCTTCTGAAATAAAACTGTCTAATTGTACATAATTTGAAATGTAAAAATATTAAATTGTATAAATATTACTCAGTGCTTATTTAAAACACTAAATATACCACCGTTATTATAAAAAATCTGTTCGTAAGATATGATCATTAGGTAATTATAATATCATAAAAGGACCTTTGGTCCAGAACTCAGTTTTAAAGTTGAGTGGAGTGATAATTTTCTGACCCACTCGGAATTTGTATTTGGTTTAAATAGAAGAGAATGATACCATGTCCGTATCACGTTCTGAGCAAACGTACTAGACAAACTTTTAACAGGCAAAGGCAACGGTAATATAATGTTAATGAGTGTCATATTGATTATAATTTCTGCAACACGGTAGAGATGTTTTCGAAGATAGACCACTGCTATGGGTGGGAGACGTGCCATCCGCGATTCGTTTGTTTACTTGCACGCTCGTGCAACGCCGCGCGAAATGCGTTACGCATAATAAACTTAATGACACACTTTTGCTTCTTTTAAATAATTCGAACGGACATAAATCTTTCGAAAACAGGTTAGAGACGAGACCAAGCGAAAACAGCGTGCGTGTTTTTGCGTTGAAAATTCCATTTGCTTAACGCAAGTGTAAATAATTAATTATTACTTTATAGCTGTTCTTATAAAGAAATTTTCTTTTTAACGCACGTTATAAATAACATAGGAACTTACCTTTATAGCTTACTTGCTAGCTTTTATGCTCCATAATTTTTAAAAAATTGCCATAAGATTTTAACGCTAACATTTCAAACTCTAAGGCAGTTTCTCACATAACCAATGTACATTTTTCATTTTTCAAAAAATAAACAGGTTGTCTTGTTTTGTAGGTGGTAGAGCTATGTCGTTAAGCTAGAGCCAATACCCTTCAACAGAAAAGGGGCGTTAAGTAATAGCATTTCATCAGAGATGGCATTGCGTTTCGTTCAGAAACTGGGAGCAGTCCATTTTTTCCTTCCTTTATCCTATCCTGTATTTGACACAATCGTATTCTTTTTCCTTTTTTTTAAGTCGACAACTCAGTCGTAACGCATTTAGCATTGCCACTATTAATGTGCGGGGTTGGTCAAAAATCATCAGTGAAACCTAATCCTCAGTTACCCATATATGATGTCAATATGTGTATACGATGGTCATATAAAAAATAGTTTTCGTAACCAAAAATACTTTTAGGATTCACCTTATTCATTGAATTTAATACCAATATTGTCAGTAATATTAATCTAGTATTTGTATTTTGTAATAGTTATTTCTAAAGGTCCAGACTACTTCAAATACTTATATTAGTCACAACAATAGAACTCATATTACCTTCAATTACTATTATCTTCTTTAGATAAGGCGAAACGTACTCTTTGTGCGGTCTATATGAAAACAATATGATATATATAAAATAAAATTACTGACATCAGACGGTCATTCAACGCCTCTGATAAGACGCTTTAGATGACTTAAATACAGGCATATTAAAAACAAATAGTTGTAGTAAATCTTATCTTTAAACTATGTAAATAGTTTATACCTACATTTAGTTGTTTTTGTGTGTCTTATATTGATGTTTTAGCTCAAAGTAATAGCTTATATATGTACAACTAAGATGTAATTATGCATATAAACTTTTAATCAGATCCTATAACTAGCAGATATTCTTGTAGGTTTATAAGAGTTTT
>DWAJ01003368.1:0-14958 GCA_018238005.1 Eurema mandarina
AATTAAAATTAACATTGAATCGAACAG
This sequence comes from Eurema mandarina, assembly GCA_018238005.1. Classification (NCBI taxonomy): domain Eukaryota; kingdom Metazoa; phylum Arthropoda; class Insecta; order Lepidoptera; family Pieridae; genus Eurema; species Eurema mandarina. The sequence goes on from DWAJ01003368.1 coordinate 28, forward strand.
AAGTTATGTGCGCAAAAGGGAGACGATAGCAAGGAGCTTGCAAGGTTTGTACGGCAGATGACCGCTTGGCGCAGTGGTAACACAACTGATTTCTGCGCGAAGGGTCGTGGGTTCGATTCCCACACCGGAAAAATATATTTGTAATTTACATATTTCATAATTTACATTTCTGGGGTCTGGGTGTTGCTATGTATTGTATGTATGTATTTACAAAAGAAAAGTATGTATATATAATTTATTCCGTTATCTAGTTGCCATAACACAAGCTTCGGCTCAGCTTGGAACTAGATGGCGCTGTGTATATATGTCCTGAAAATATTTATTTATTTATTTTTAAGATACAGAGAGACACATAGCTTGGAAAAAGCCACACAGGTTGTAATGATTTTTGATTGGTTAGACTCATTTCTATCCGATATAACTGATATTGGAATATTTATTAGGAAATAAAAAGGAGCACTGTTTAAATTACCGCCTTACGTACTTAAATAAGTAGTAGGAGATGATGATTCAGGATTTATGAAAAGCTAAGCTAGCTGTGTTATTTTTAAACCTATCCGGAGTTTCACCTAGAACACCTTGGTACCTTATGACATAAGGGCTAAATTTGACCCCAAAACATATTATAATAAGTTGATAACATTTTAAAATACGTATGTCCTATTTACTTGTTTAAATTATTAACATGCTTATAATATGCATATTATTGAAATGACTTTTATGGTGAAATATTATTAAGTTGATAATATCAATATATTCAAAGCTTGCTACAATAATTATTATCATAACTTTAATTATTATCATAAATACACTGACACCACTATTAGGATAATTAAAATTGACACCTCGTCGACGGCATTTCGCTTATGATCAGGCGAGATTATGGTCAAATGTCAGCTTATGAAAAAAATAATTTTCAGGGCGATTCTGGTGGTCCACTGGTGTGTGGTAAAAAAGTGGTGGGTATCGCATCGTGGGCTGTCTACTGCGCTCGAAGTTTCCCTGACGCGTACGTGAGGGTTTATTCGTACTTGGACTGGATAAATAGCAACATGATCTAAGCGCACTTGGCTCACTTGAACTCCTAAAGTCATATTATGTGTAAACAAACCAGTGATTCTGACATAAAACAATCAATTCTATTTACACGTTTGTAAGTTGAAAGTGCTATCTTATACAATTAATTGATATAATAAAGCCAAAACATTGACCAGGTATTTTATCTGCTTCTAATACACTAAGAAACCATAACCTCAAATGATAGTATTTTGTATTCAAGTCTGTTTTTAGTCTCGGCTCAATACCTAATCCCTATTAGAATTTGTTTCTCAGCCTTTTTTATAGAGCAGATTTGTCATAGGATACTAATTCTCTCATAGGATAATCATTGTCATTGCACGGGCTTTGGGGAACGGACCGTGGGTTATGTCGGACTTCTACCGACCAAAAACCTACTGTTTTATAATTATAGCTTACGTCACTACTAATTATTCGTCGAATAGTTTACAGATAATATACAACAACGTCAACTATACAATTCAATTTTTACTACTAGTGTTATGGATTTAGTGGATTATGATTTTAGTATATAACAATAATAGAGGGTAGTTCAATACTATAATCTGGTCATACTGACAGCGTGCAATCCCTACCCCACGGGTTGGCTATAAAGATTTAGTATAAAAACCCCGGGAGTTCAGTGGAGAGCTAATTCTTGGCAGAGTAAAATCCTAAGTTGAATCTATGCCCAAAAGTGTGTCCAAACCCAAGTAATGTGAATAGATACGAGTATACAGAATAAAGTATTTATTTATTTCTTTTTTTCATTTCATCTTACAAGCTAACAGGTGTCACACCCAAAACACTTACAAGATTAATTTAGATTTAATTAATAAGCAACTTAATTACACATACAGCATGATTAACACATGCGCGATACAGGTTTTCGATTTGATACCATAATTAAGTGGAGGGTTACAAACAATTAATTATAAACAATTATGGAAACAGATTAAAATAACAGGTCAAGAATACAATGTCAGCTATTATTAACTACGGATATTTAATGTAATATAAAATAAATTTATATAGTATCATGTCAGTTTATTATTAAGTAGTCAAATATCAAGTATGCGTACCTATATTATTTTATTTAAAATAATAAATACAAGTGTTGAGAATAAATGAAGTATGAAGTACGTTGACGTTTTCCTCAGTACCTCCCTCCGTAGGCAATGAGGACGAGGATAATATAATTTTGCGGTTATGTTAATTTTACTCTTATGTTGGACGTTCAAGTTGCATTTGCATATTCATGTATAAACGTCCGAGCTTAAACGAAGGGAAAGATATTCAAAAGCAGATAAAATTAAATGTAAAAACTTAATTTGAAGAGATATCAAATTTTCCGAGTGTTTTCTTAGATAATGACGTCCGCTTGGCGCAGTGGTAGTACAACTAACTTCTGCGCTGATGGATGGTTGTGGGTTCGATCTCCACGCCGAAAAAATTAATTTGTGATTTACAGTTTTATCTTTTTGGGGTATGGGGGATGGTGTTCCTATATATTATATGTGTGTATCTAATGAAAGTTTAAGTATATTTATCGGTTATCTACCTGGCATAGCACAAGCTCTGCTTAGCGTGGGGCTGGATGGCGCTACGTTAGAAGCATATGGTATTATTATTATTTTAAAAAGCAATATTTTTTTGAAATTCTTAACCAAAAACAGTACACGAGGTGGTCTTATAAGGTTAGAATTATAACGATATTCATTTGTATTATAGCTATGTTTTAAAATTACAAGAACATATAAAAAACATATCTCGCAAGATACGAACTATCAAAGGCTTGTCAACAAAGTTTGCAATTGTATCACAAAAATCTCTCAATGAATTATATTTGAAAAATAGAGCTATGTTTTATGTGCATAACTATGCAAGTATAGGCAAAAGATAACCTCTCATATTTAGACTGTCATTTTGTTATTAAAATTGGTTTAATGCATGAATCTTTTATCGTGAATAAATTTGGCTTTTAAAGCTTAATGGTGTTCGCATAACTCCGATATATGAACGAGATTAACTTATTATATCTGAGGTTAAAACACTTGCAGATCATTAGCAGAGTTATTTATGTTTAACGTCAAAAGATTTTAGAAAGAAAGGAATATTTTTTTATTTGTTTCACTAATAGTCCGGGATCCCTGGTCAATTTTTCCAAGTGATTACTATCAAGCTAATTTTTCGTGAGTAGCTTTATTTTGATGAGACGCCCAATAATTTCCTATACCAAACTCTCGATTGTGGTAGCTAACAGAGGTAGCAAGGATAAAATATGTCGATTTGGTGATTCTTAAATATATATAATTACTAACTGATTTTTCTTGTGTTATATCTCAAGATAATTATCTAAATTACTTGAAAAAATATTTGTCCTACAAAATCTATGGTTCGATCAAAGAGTCTTTCCAACATGTATCGATAACGAGATCATCGTAAATTATTACTAACCAGCTGATTTTTATTTTTTTACTTAGTTAATTATTAGTATTATTTAACAAACATATTGTAATACAAAATTCGTGGTACGTTTTTCCGGTTCTACGCTCAGACATTGTTAATTCCACAAGACCATTTATCTCATTAGGTACTAACTGTAGGAGAGGGATCCCGGACTAATAATCTTATTCTATTCTTAAATTAAGGACCATGTTAAAATGTCTAGTCCAGGATGCAAGTTTTTTTTTGATTGCCATAACAATAATAATAAACGAAGAGTGTTATCAGACGAAAAAGGAAATACACGAGATATCTTACTACACCCTCTTCCTTGTGTTATTTTCGTGATTTTTATCAAACCCTTTCGAGCTCTTTCAAGCCTCACGTGATTAATGTGACAACCCCTAAGGTTTACGGATAGGATTCGTACAACGTTCAAATTTCGACACGTATACTTTATTTGGATTTTCAGATTCGTTAAGTGTACTATAATACTGTAGTGCAGTATTTTATTTATCTAAACAAATTAAAAATACAGCAATTCTAAACAACCCGCCGCTCGCGGTAGGGCCATTGCTTGTCGGCAATTAGGCATTTAATTTGAAACTGTATGTCAAAAATATGCGTCACTATTGGACTGCTTAAGTTTTCGGACATTAGTTTTTACACCCTGTAAAGTATAATATTTTATAATAAGATTTATAAGATCGTTAAAATTGAATAAGGATATAAGTTTTTATTAATAAAGATAATGTTTGTTGCTCTCACGCAAAAGCTACGCAATTTATTTATCTGAAGTTCGGCATTTAACACAGGAAGCCTTTTATATCGGAATTTTATCTGTACATTTATTATCTGTTCCCAGGTCTGGAAATAGTATCGCAACTAGTGAAAATACCCGACTTTGTCCGCAACATACCGACCAGAGTTAGCAAAGCTACCCATGAAATAGTATTCATGGCGTATCTCCATCCTTTGGGAGTAAAGTCGTACTATATCAAGAAAATTAACAAAGAAAAACGAGAAATCAAAAAACAGAACGATCTATTTTACAACGTGAATGATTATTATAAAAATGTAGAGGTCAATATTGAAGAATTGCCTCCGAGAAGGGATTTCAAAGGTGTGATTCCAATTAAAAGTATTAATGGAAAAATCGATTTTCATGATATTAAAGTGGACACAAGTGTTGATAAAGAAAGATGGGGTGTTCTCAAGGATGCGAGTAGTTCGAGGGAGTACGCAGAGGAGATGGACGACTTAGAAAGGGGAAAGGAAGGGAGGACGGGGGAGAAGAAGTGGTATCCTTTTGCGGGCGAGGAGTTGAGGATGTTGGCTGATGAGCCGAGGATTGTGGAGAGGGATTTAGAGAGTTATATGGAGAATGAGGTGAGAAATGAATTTTTCTTTTTTTTTCTCTTACTCATATGTAAAGGTGAAGAGTTTTTTTTGTTTGTTTGTATGTGCTAATGTCAAGACCTACTGGTTCGAATTTGTGAATTTTTGAGTTCGATAGTCTATTTTTCGAAGAATACTAGCGGATTTAACATCACGCTGTCTCATAGAAGTGTAGCAATCGTGTCTTTTAAAATCAAAAACTTAAACTTATATAAAAGAATTAGAATATTTATTTCTAGTCTAGTTCAGTCTCCCGTAGTATATAAACATAATGTTGTTTCGATCCTGTATGAGAGAAAAAAAATTATTTATTAAATTTAGATTATTAATTAATCTCTGGTTTCCTTTTTGCAGTACTTCAAACTCCGCCTCGACGGTAACGGTCAAATCACGCACGTGATATACCCAGACCGCACTTTCCGCATGAACATACAATTCCACTACTGGACCGGCTGCATCGGTGACAATACTAAACCCTCCGAACGCTCCTCCGGCGCTTATATATTCCGACCAAAGACAACCAGACCGTTCGACATGACGTACACGACCATAGACAACCCCAAAGGCCCCGTCGTCTCCGAACTGCGCTTCCAAAGTGACAAAAACGTAGCTGTCACTGTCAAAGTCTATTCAGAGCTGAAGTTCTTCGAAATCGATTACGTCATCGGCCCAATAGATGTCTCCGATGGTCTCGGAAAAGAGTTTATAGTGAGATACGATAGTGATCTGGTCAATAATGGAGTGTTTTATACTGATTCTAATGGAAGACAGGTTTTGAAAAGGAGGTTGAATGAGCGGCCGCAGTGGAATTTGACGTTGGAAGAGCCGATAGCTGGAAACTATTACCCTGTTACTAATGAGATTTTTATACAAGATGGGGAGAGTAGGATGGCTGTTTTGACGGATCGGGCGCAAGGGGGGACGTCCTTGGAGGAAGGTCAGATAGAAGTCATGTTGCATAGACGCTTGCTCCATGACGACGCGTTCGGTGTGGGTGAAGCTCTAAATGAAACTGCTAATGGACAAGGATTGGTAGTTAGAGGCTCGCATCGGGTTTTGTTTGAAAATTCCAATGAATACATTCTAAAACAGAAGAGTATATTGGAGTACCATTTGGAACCGATAGTATTCGTGTCGAACGCTAAAGATTTGGAGTTCACGGACTGGGTGACGATGGAGAATTGTTTTGTGGGATTGAAAACGGAGATGCCGGAAGGAATACATTTGTTGACGCTAGAGCCGTGGACGGAAACAAAACTGTTGATACGGTTCGAGAATTATCTGGAAAAATCGGAAAATTCGACACGAGAAATCGATTTGAGTGACACGTTCGCTGTTTTTAAGATTAAATCGTTTAGGGAGACGACGTTAGCTGCGAACCAATGGTTGGGAAGGGAGAAATGGGTATGGAGGAGGGAAAAGGAGTTTGTGGATAGGTTTAATGATGATTATGGAAGTTTTGCAGAGGTGGTTAAGGCGAAAGATGAAGATCGTGATGAAGAAGGTGATGAAGGATTTATAATTAAACTTAACGCGAAGCAAATTAGGACGTTTATTGTAGATTATGAATACGATATTGAATAAATGGTTTTTGGTATTTTTTAGTTTTATTTGATCTTAATTCGAAACAAGAAGGAAAGACACACTTATAGAATTTATAGAAAAATCCAAATACAATTTTTATAACGTATATAAATTTACTGAAGATGACTGTAGATAAATTTACTTTTTATTTTTTAAAATGAGCATATTTACTTGATACACAATGTTTAATGGGTAAGTAAAGTGTATTAACTAGCATTAATAATTTTAATATCTGTAGCGACCGCTACAAATGCGCAGTGTGAATCACGTCTACGATATTTGTTCGAAACTTGGCATATATTATATAACCGGAAGATAAGAAGAATAGAAAAATTATAAATTTCCTAGGAAATTTATAAACCTTCGTAGGATTCTAAGCGAAAGATAAATTGTATTATTTTACGACCACATTTTCGCAAATTTATGAACTGTGAGAGAGAATCAGAGCGCACATGGCGTTTGGTTCTTGCTTACTTATTATTTTAAGCGTGAGTTCGGTAGGTCATAAACTTGCGGGCTAACTACCAGTCATTAATTCGACTGGTCGAGGAACCTCCCTTTGGTTCAGGAAACGTTACACACTCCTTCCTTCCTTCCTTCCCACATATCTATCAATTTGGTGTGTGGCCTTTCAGTTTCATACAATGATTCTGAACATAAATGTATGTAATATTCTTTACTTTTTTACGACATTTGTATTATAACACTGTAAAGTAGTATTTTTTTTTATACTATGAAGAGGGGAGACGAGCTGGGCGCACTCCTGATGGTAAGAGTAACGCCAGCCCATAGCCAATGCAGTGCTACCCGGAACTTTGCTATAAAGCCCAACTCCGTGCAGGGGTAATTTAGTAATTTGTTTTTTATATTAATAAAGCCATAAGACAGTAGAAATAAAAATGTAGCTAGGTATGTGTTTAAAACAACGCAATCAGAGGACTCCTACACCCCGCCCGACGTGAGCAACGCTTTTCCAATTTCCATTGCTCGTCCGAAAATAGGAATGAAATTTAAAAGATCACATATCTGTTTAGAAATCTGCGTTAGGATTAAATCATAAGATTAAACTATCCTAGTTTTTCAATTACAACATTATGCCGCTTAATGCTTAATTAATGCTTAACGTTGAATGTTTTAAATCTTTCGTCATTCATATATCGAGAACTCACAAAAGTATAGTAACCGTCAAAAATGTTTAGCGATTGACGAGAATAGCTGCGCATCGGTAGAATCGCGCTCGTTGGTGCGAGAAAGACAACACGACTGGGACAACCAAGCAACGGTCGCGCACCCGACGATCACGCGCCCCGCGCGCCGCACCGCTACCTCGATACCTTATTTTTGACTTCTGCGCATGTTTCGTTCACCGCTAAAGGAAATTGACGGTTATTATACTAAGTAGTGCTTTAGCTGGATGCGTGCAATTACATGTGCAGTGACAGAACATTAACAAATATTTTTCTTTAACCTAGCATAGATTGAAATGTCGCACTATGCTCTGTAATTGAAAAACTAGGTATGATACCTATATATACTGTTTTAGTGTTCAGACATTAGTCTTATTTACCTTAATTAAAGTAATTGTGTGTAAGCAAAAATAAAAACAAAATCCCAAACTGCATATTTTTATTTAAAATTCAGCCGAAACACGATCACAGATAGTTTTTAAAGCATGACATTATTGCAGAATTTTCATAACTTTGACAAGCGAAACGGTTTTCAAAACATTGTTTATGGTTTCATGAATGTAAGTCATAGAGAAGTAGAGCACAAAAATTTCTGCAATAAAACCTTTTTGAACACTTTTCAATGACATACGCTAAATAATTGTGACAAGGTTTAAAAGAAAAAAAAAGTTTTTTTAGACAGCCGTAAATGATTGCCATGTTAAAATAATGGTGTTATTTACAGTTGAAATCTGATGATGTATTTAACATAGAAATGTAGGGGTTTTTAGTAGATGAAAGTTTTCTGATGTATTAACCGTTTTTAAGAATCTGTAACTCTGATCATTTAAAATCATGTAAGAATTGTTATTTGTATAGGGAAAGTCAATTTATCGAAACAATTCGTACAGCCATAGTAAAATCATTTAAAATATTATTGTTAATAAAGGATTAGTACGAAAGAGTTTTAAAACGAAATCAAAGCAGCCATCTTTTACGAAAATTGAAATGTGCATATGACTAGAACATACAGAACTTGTCACAATTATTTCTGTAAAACTTAGTACTATTATAATTCGATTAACATCACAGTATTTCAGTTTATTTATTTTTAGTTCGTGTAAATATAATTTTCAATGTCCAAACTCAGTTTTTATTACTTATCTAGGCTACAGACTATGTAAGCGTTTTTTTTTTCTTTTTTTATTTTACTATAAAACTTAAGCTACAATTCCCGGCGTTAAATAACATCGTTGTCTAGAAAGAGATGGTCGAGCAATTTCGGTTTCATAGTGCTGTCTCTTTCGCACGTTACACTAGCAGCACTAGTGTGCGAGTGAGATAGCGCTCTATTTCGTCGTAGCGTCTCTTTCTAAAGGGCGATGCACTATTTATTACCAGGTTCTGCATATTCGCTACGAGTATTAACATTGAAAAAATAAACTGTTTTGAAATGACGGGAGATCAGATATCTTGCTTTTAAAGCCATGTAAAGTACCAACAACGTTAAGGTAAAACCTTTTTTGATGTAACAACCTGATAACAGATTATACCTACTTAATTTACGTTCACAGATAAGTTTTTCACAACTCAAAAATGAATGAAAGATAACTGAGAACTATATAATAAGCATATTATTATATTTTGAGTAGATATTTTAATTCTAACTCTAACTAAATATGCTACGTTAAATATTTTATACATTTTAAATGCGATAACGAAATTTGACAGTCTGTAGTGATATATAAAACATTGCCAGCGTAAAAAAATATAACTGACACTTGTAATGTTACCAGTTTTTGAGAAAGTATAAAAATATCATTTTTTGGTTCAATAATACCTTTCCAATATAGATAAAAAATATATAATAGTAAAAAAGTTTTTAGAAAGGAAGACAGTCCTGTATTTTAATGCTTAATTACTTAGTTCTTATTAAAATAGGATAAAGTCTAGACTTATAGATTGCTAACTTAAATCTAGCCGATTTTGAGATCACATTTAAATAAGACGTCTGTTTGAAATAAAAATTTAACAAAAGATTCAAAATAAAATCTATCAAAGAATCAGTCTTGTTTTATTATTACCTTGAGATCCAATTTTTTACATAAAATATTTTTTTCTGCTAATTGTTAACATAAAAAAGAAATTAACACAGTTTTGTTAAAATAATGTTATTACTAAACAATGTTAGGACAAAAAATTGGCGCGATACGGAGAGCGTACAAATTACAAATACAGATAATCAATATTAGTTACTAAATTAGAGAACTTAAACAATTAACCTAGAATAAATAGTAAGTAATAGTAAACACCCTGTTTATTTTGAGCTTCATAGTAATTCGATTTTAAAAGATTTAAAAATAACCATATCAAATGCAAATATAGGAACCATGATCAACTATTGTATAATTTTTTATATGTAAAATTTTTTTTGTTGTAAAAATATGTAGTTTGAAAAAAAAATGTATTAGTCAAGCATCACGAATAGATAGAGAAGAAAGATTTTAAGTCAACTTAGAAATATAGATAGATTTCACAGATGTTAATCAATGTCAATTAATTCAACATGCAAATATTAATTTTATGAATAAAATCAATAAACATTAAAAATACATTAATTTCAGTTTTAAAGACATAAAGTTGCCGCTACTAAAATATGTTTAAATTTCATTTTACAATCTTCTATAAGTGTATATAAATTAGAAAAAAAATGTAAATACAAAAAATAACACAAAATGTAAACTGTAACTGTAAAAATGCCTACATAACAAACTTAAAAACTCCATGCTTCAAAATATTTGTGTAAATTTAATTTTTCTTAACACCAAAAACTTACCACTAATCAATGTTGCCATCTACAGTTCTATTTCCAACAATTTCTCTTTTCTCTCCACATGGTATGGATCCGAGCAATGTGCCATCAACACAGACTCTCCTTCGATCAAATTTTCAAAGCAAAGTGAACAGGCATACAATGCATCTCCGAAACAAACAATTTTATTGTCATCTCTATACAGAGTCATTGGATTAAGTACTGTGCTGGGCTGTATCTCCTTGCCAGCGGCCACACATTTCTTAATATACGCCGTTTTGTATAGAAAATGGATTTTTTCACAATGAGATTGACTTAGTATGTGTTTTAGAAGACCGTTTTCATCATTTTCAGTATTTTTACATGAGGGACAATGAAATGTAATACATTGCTTTGATTCGAACTCCCTGTCCTCTTGTTCACATTTCAACTGTATGCTATGCACTTGTATGTAAAATGTTATACGTTCAATTGTTGCTTTCTGTAAAAAGGTACCATAGAAAGAGTCTTGAAAACTGTTGTAACTTATTATTTGATCTAAAGACTCGGAATAGGCTGTTAAGGTAGTTGAATCTAGGGTAAAGTTGCCAATAGATGATGTGATAGATGTAGAATGTTCCGGAGACTTATGGTTTAGTCCGGAGTCTGTCTGCGTTGGTGATGACTGGTGACATTTACAGATGCACTTGCAATCATCAAAACTGTAGTTCATCGAGTCATCTTGCTCAGAAAACAATTGGATCATAGCATCTCTCAAATCGGGGAAATCAAAATGTTTCTGTTTCTTTTTATGACTTATATTAAATCTTTTTGGATGGCCTTTTTTCTTGGACAACAGAAACTTCTTATTAGCACCCTGGTTATGTAAATAAATGTGTACGAATTGTTCTATACTATTTTTTATAGATATCAACTGTTTCCGGACCTTGGATTTAGTGTGTTTGTCTTCTTTTTCCATTATCACATTCCAAGTTCCAGATGGACTTAAATCTTTGAGATCTTTATTCAGTGTATCAACATACACATCAACAAGATTTTTGGGAATGTTATTCAAATCGGAACCAGGCAGGGCAGTAACTATAGATCGGGAATGGAATATTTTGGATACTTCAATATGGAATTGGAATTCCGTAAGCAACTGTTTTAGGAAGCATTCGAGTTTTTCCAACTTCATTTGGTAATTTAGAAGCAGGCGTGTGCGTTCTTCTTCGTTTTTATCAAGTTCCACATCAGCAAAGGACTCAGGTGTTGTGGAAGGAACTGGTCTATTTTCATCGCTGGTCGACTGATCATCCGTAGGGATCTTTCTGCACATTCTTATTGGAGATTTCGGCGAACTATCAGAGTGCTCAGAAAGAGAGTCTATTTCCAAATCCTCTTCTTCAAACGACGAACCAATATCAGACACCTCATCATACAAATCGAAGGATTTATTCAAATCCAAGCTTTTGAGTCTCTCACTGAAAGCATCGGAAGAATTGCATTCTAGTAAGACGTGTTTGGGTGTATTTTCGACATTATCTATTTGATTCATGGATTGGCTCGCTTTTTTTATATCAATCTTTAATTTTTTACATTTACGACGCTTATGGCGCATTGGAGCCTCGCTTAACGTAAGAATATCAGTATCAGATAAAGAACCCTTTTTAGCCGCATATTTTTTAACGGAATCCGGTAGCTGTAAGCTCGCGTATCTTGATGTGGAATCTGGTTCAAGATTCTCGAAATTTGTAGGATCGTCGACAACGTATGTATGTCTTCGCTGTTTAGTATGAGTTTCGGAATTGTCACTACTTCCTTCGGGTTTTTTAAAATTTGTAATGTTAGATATTATCTTTCGTATGGAGAATGCCATTTTGCAGGCTTATGTTCATATAGCACGGTTAAACTGTAAATAATAACAATAGGATTGTCTTACATGTACAAAAAAACTTAATTTTATTCTCATATTTTATTTCTGAATTAGATCTTACCGTAATTAAAGTTTAGACGATCCACCATACACAAAGAACTTACACGTAAAAAACGCACATTTTAAACTACCTTCTATTGTTATTTTAAAAATTAGTTTTGTTCACTTTTGTTTTATTAACTTTGACAACAAAAAACATCTGTAATATAATACGACTTATTTGAAACGTACATAGTATTCAGACAAAACAAAATCGATATCTTTCACAAAGGTACCTCTTCAATTTGTTTGGATATTCATGATTTAAGTTAATCGCTTGCTAGTCTTCAAAATATTACCTATGTTTACACATCCCATCCAATCCCTTTTTGGCTTATTTTAAATCGAAATGAATTTATATAGAGGTCATCTTTTCCAAAACAAGATATCTTATAGTATACCTCTATCGTAATATTAATGTGGGACCATTACATAAAGATTGAACTGTAATAGTAAATACGTATAAATATTTTGTGATATTATTTATCTGTATGCATAACTGTTTTTTGACATTTGACAAATTTGTTCAACTGTCAATCGAAGTATTATTATTTGTTGCATGTTATTGTTTCTGGGGCAAAAACTAAAAAGTAAAAACAGAAATATACGTGCCTATTCCAAATTCGAAGTAGAAATACTTTTTGAAGTCATAAAAAAACAATATTATCGCGAAGGTTCGTAATAATTATCGTAACATAAGTTTAGCGGAAGAGTTTATCGTAAAATTAAACACCCCCAAAAACATTTCGAGTGGATATCTTTTCAAACCCCTATAGCCTGTTTATTAATATTACAGCTATGAAAACGTCAATTGACATAGATTCTCTTCGCTCTGAACACGAGTCCGACGAGCAATGGGCAGTCCGGAAAATGTTTATGATGGAACATAAAGACAACTTTGAAGAAGATGAACTAATCACACTAGCTCAGTTATATACTAACATTGAGTTTTTAGGCTGTAGGTATGTTATCTAAACTAGTCAAGAAGTAGAAATCCTTTGAAATCAGCCGTAAGTGAAGCCGAAACTGTATATATGAAGGTGTTAACACTACATTCGATTCTATACTCGATGACACGCACACAAGCACACCGATAATGTTACTGCTATAAGACATTTACTCTATAATTTCAAAATGTGGTAAATTTTAAATCTACGAACTGCTCTGGTAGCGACGATCTATGTAAGTAGACAAAATTGTCTATGTTGAAATGGCTTCACTTTGTGTGCTCATACTGTGGTTCTAGGTGTTATTATTAAATGGGGGTTTCCCACTCTAAACATTTATACCTATGATCTGAAATCATTCTCTTGATTTTTTTATTTATTTTAACAAGTCTCATAACTTTAATTTACATATTTTCAGATACCCTCCAGCCACAATGAAGAGAATAGCACAATTGGCTGAAAAGGTCTCTGCAAAATACAAGGAGAGTCGGAAAAATAAATTAAAACGAACTTTCGTTCAAGCATCTGATGCAGCTGAACAGAAAGCTAAGAGGAGCTTTAAATAATTATATTAATTAAGTTAAATTATATGGTATGAAGTTTAAAATTAATAAATACTTTTTAAATAAATTTTCTGTTTTTATTTTACATATTTTTTGTCATGGCAACTACAAAAGTACAAGGATGTTATGGATTTCAATGATTACCTATCTTATACTACCTACAGGATATGGATATTTTATTATTTCACATTATCTGTAAGTTTCGGATACTTTTAGTTACTGATGTTACATTTTTAAGGAATTTCAATAGTAAAGCCCAAATCTTACTAATACATATTATAAATGTCAGCTTGTGAGAATGTATGTTTGTTGTTCTTTCACACTAAAACGCTTGGACCGATTTAGTTGAAATTTGGTATGTATATAGGTATATCCCGGAATAACTTGGATTCTTTTTATCCCGGTATTGTTTCGGGAACAGGAACAACGCGAGGCACGGCTAATAAAATTGTTGTACTTGTTAATAAAGTGGTGCTATTTCAGTCAGTCTGGTGGTTTGTCATGTATTTTAACCAAGGATATCATATTTAATAGATATGTTATACACCTACATATCAACCGAAAAGGTGTTCCGCACAGCAGTGGCAGCACACATACATAGATTTCGTTAATTTTACACTACAAGTCAAAACAATACAAAAAATATATGACAATCCAACAAGAAAAAAAGAGATAGTTTTGTCAGTTGCATGTGAATGCACAGATAACCAATCACGTAAAGGTAAGACGTCCTAATTAGGATGTTTTTGCGTCATCAAAATTTTGCGTTTATAACATATCTATTATACTCGAGCTTTGTCCTCGAGATTAGCATTAGGTACACTTGTAGTAACACATACTGTGTCGCCTTTTCGCACTGATTTTGAGGTAGATATAAATTAATTTTTTTTTGTGGGTATCTCTAACTTACGTGTCTTGCCCCTGCGCAGCACTCGTCATTTAGTTCAGAGCATCATCCCTGTTGACTTTAATACTGATGTTGATATTTGCATGACCAGGGGATAGGCCC
>DWAJ01003369.1:0-14957 GCA_018238005.1 Eurema mandarina
ATGATACAAAAACTACGCAAGACAATACGGCTAAACGTTGAACCGCCGCTTTGCAAAACGGCCCTGTTTTGTAAAACGGCTAGCCGTAATGTAATACAGTGGATTATACAATCCGCCTGCGACATATTCATTTTATCATAATATACCAAAATTCCTATTAAATAAATATATATGCGTTGAACGTTGTATGTCTATCATACTCTGTCTGACTTTGTTCATACAATGGCATGAACAAGCCACATTCATATCGAGACGTCAGATTGTTTAAGATTTGTGCATTATTGGTAAGTTTCTTATATTGTAAACTAGCGACCCGCCCCTGCTTCGCACGGGTGCAACTACAGAATGTCCTCATACACATCTCGTAGGGTTTAACCAGCGTTTGCAATATAAGCGCAAAAAAACGTTCTTATTTACGACATCACATTAGAAACCTCTAACTTTATCAGTCTTTCTCTACTATATTATGCATGTATTAAAAATTATTATTATAAGTGATACACAGTACGTTAAATCCTTCTTCAAGAATCACTCGTAGTTTTAAAGATCTAAGCATACATAGGGACAGACATGTTTTATACTATGTAATGATAAATGATCAAAATGAATTTCAGATTGTCGCCAAACTGCCAAACCCGAACGAACAAGTGATCAAAGAAATAGAGAATTACGAAAAGAGGCTAATAGATGTAGACACGCTGAGTGAGAAGGCGAACGAGGCGCAGAAGGATAAAGATGAATTGAGGCACAAACTGGAGCTGCTAGAGAAGAGAGTTAAGGTAAGCGAGACAACTAGTCTTAATAGATGTAGAGAAAAAAGAAGTTAAGTGGAGAACTCAGAGTAAGCAAGAATCTTAAGAATTAAGTAACCATAATGGCGCAAGGAGGAATTAAGTCATAAATAGAAGCTGACGGAGAAGAGGGCCAAGATGACTTAAATCACTCTATCTATTAAAAAATTGCTTTAAGCCACCTCGGTTTAAAACTAGTTAAAATAATACTAGATACAAAAGACAGAGAGAGATGGAAGTTCAGTGGATAAATAATAATTTCAAATTCTATAAAGTTTTATATCAGAATAACAATTAGATACATAGTCGTATAAATAAAAAAAATAACGAACGTCATAGATATATTATATACTATGGTAATTAATAAGATGTTTCAGAAATCAATTTAAATTTTCAGATATTGCAAGAGGAAAAGGGTATCCTGTTATCACTGGAGAAGTGTTTGAAGGAGAAATGTTGCGAACTACAAGACGAAGTGAGCACTCTCCGCTCGGAGCACGGCAGCTCGAGCCGCAAGAAGACTTTTGCCATTAAGAAAAAAAACTCCGCGCATAGACGACGAGGTAATTAATTATTAATTATAATATATGTCGCAGAGAGTGACGTCGTTGTAGTTGTAGTGATGCCGAGGTAGTGATTGTTTGCTTCATGATGGCTATTTGTTAGGTTCTTAATAAGTAAAACTTTAGAGTATCATAATAACGGCGTATAATCTACACCAATACAAATAATCCAATATCACAATTTTTGTTTTTAAAGCAACTGACAAATTCCACACAATTCTTTTAAGTTTGAATTTAAACATTCTAATAAACCAAGGAGGTTGGACTAATTAACTAATATTGAAATAGTTTTCACTATCTTGATTATTCTTTTCGTCCATCTGCTCCGATATATTTATAAATCTCGTGTCACAATGTTTGTCCTCAATGGACTCCTAAAACACTTAACCGATTATAATAAAATTCGCATACCATGTGCAGTTCGATCCAACTTAAAAGATAGGATAGATTACATCCCGGTATTGCCCCGGGAACGGGAACTACGCAGGTAAAACCGCGGGAAACGGCTAGTTAATTATATAGATAGAATAATACGATTTAAACGTTAATTCGTAAGTATGTCAGGCTTAAGGGTATTTAATAAAACGATTTGAAATTTCTTTCACCAATACTAAACAATAATATTATTCCCGAGGGTCATAGTCATATTTTATCCTAATAAAACAGAATCAGATTATTCACAGTTAGTGATATAAATGATATGATATAAATTAAAATATTAACATCAATAACAAAGGAAACAAATAAAAGTGACGCATTAAAAGGCAAATTCTATAAGCCAATTTAGTAATTTAACTATAATGAATTTTACTTTTTTACCTACTTCAAAAACTGTTAATGTTTCAGACGAATCATCACCACCAGAAGACGAAGGCATCAGCTCTTCAGAACGCTCTCTAAGCCCCGAGGGCGACCCGCAAAAAGAATCAATGGTCTACGAAGTTTTCAACATCAAGAACGAAACGTACGATCTCATGCGCAACAAAAGGCCTCTACATAAAAAACTCGACAGCAAGAAAGAGAAGAAAAACACAGACGACGAAGACGAAACGACTATAGATGAAGTTATACAAGAATTGAGGAATATCGTGAACCACGCTGAATCAGAACAGTATTTACGACGCACCAAAAGCAACAGAACATCGGAAACAGACTATCAAAAAGACAGAAGCGAAGAGAAAGAAGATTCAATAACTAGTACGAGACATAGCATTCATATAACGAGTAATGAAGACGGCAATTTTGATGAGGAAGAAATCGTGCCTTGTAAAATATTGCCCCATCCGCCTCGCAAAGCTAAAAGCCTAGTACATTTACTCCCGACCTCAGATCAAGGACTTATTTACAATAAACCGCAAGAAATGTTGGAAGATATTTACTATTCCAGCGACGAAGGCTCAGATTCCTTACTAAGTTCATCGCGATGCCAGGACCCAGTTAAAAAAGATTCAATAACCAGTTTCGATTTCAACAAATGCAGGGCCAAGTTCAACGAAATAGTCGAAACTGATGACGTCAAGTTGAAACGTTCGAGAACTAGGCGAGAAGATTCTAGAACATCTGTAAAGCGAAGTGAATCTTTTCAAACGTCAGAAAAGGGGTCGAGACAACGCGAATATATAGATAGTATGTTTCACGACAGTCATTCGTTGGAGTCGGTTCAGAGATCGAGTTCGAAGTGCAGTCGAGTGGATGAGATCGTTAATTTAATAGAATCCAAGAAGCTGACTAAGAGTTTGGATAGAATAGATGAGGGTTTAAACTCGATGGTCGATATAGTAATGGTTCCGGAACCGCAGAAAACGACTTGGTCCTACGAAAGGCGTCAGAGATCGTCGTCAAGGGCAAATAGCGAGATTGAAGAGCCACCGTTAATCCCGAAGGCTCATAACGATGTTAAAGAGGAAAATAAGAAGAATAAATTGAGTTCCGGGTCGTTTGAGACGAATTTTACGAATACGTTCTTAATGAAACGCGGGAGTGCCACAGGGTTCTACGCTGGGACTCATATTCTAAGAGATGCTCCAGCTAGTATGACGAGTCTGGTTATGAATGGAACGCATAGCTTTAGCGATCTGAAGCGAACGTTTTCTCCAGTTAGTTCCAGCAGTTTCGGGCTTAATAAAGTCACCGATATGCCTTCAGGTTTATATTAAGTTATCAGACCAACGATTTGTGTAAGTTTTGTACGGTTATTTACAAAAGTTGATGAATACGGCCCAAATGAGTCTCATAAACTAAAATAAGAGAAGCAAATCTTGTCGTCAGTTAGAAGAACAATCAATAAGCTCTTGTTTATAGGACATTAGCATAATGGAGATGTTTGAAATATCGTGTGTGTTCATCAACTTTTGCAGTTGTCTGTACCTAATATTATGACTAGTGCAATATATTAGCTCACTAGATTCCTATCCTTGTATTCCGAATCTTAGTAATTTTGTTCGGCAAAATTGGCTTAAGATTTTTTTTATTCGTACGTAGATGCATACCCATCGAATTGTGAAGATCCAATGAGATTATTTATTACTATTTTTACTTTAAAAGCAATATGATTCTTTAATTGTATATACTTGTTTTTTATTAATTTAATAAAATATCAGTCATATGTTGTGTTTTATTTCTTACATTAGTTGGACTAAATTAATGTCAAATGATTATTTCAACTTGGCAACATATTACAACTGACTTAAACGTCGGGAAGAACGTGGTTCAGTTCCACGGTTGCAGTATCTAAGAGAAGATTGGGCAAGAAACTCTGATATTTGCTCTTTTAAAATAAAATGGTTGTACCATTATATTTTTATAATAATTATTGTTCTCTAATTGATAAAGATATATTTTATCTACACTTTTTCTTTTAAAATATCTAAAGCGGAGGCTTGCTTACGGTTGGCATTGCTTGGACTTAAATTTAATAAAATATACGAATTGTAAAATTATAAAATAGACACTAACTACATCTTAATAAATAAATGTCATACTCAAAACTTTACATCCGTCATCGGAAAACTTCGAGAAACAATTTATAGTTTTTTCATCATAACAGGAACAATTATTTCCATTATAACAGAAAACTCACACCATAAAAGAGCTCCATCGCCATCCAAACGCTGGAATAACGACCAAAATATAATAAATAATAATAGATATTTTCAGGACATTTATACACAGCGCCATCTAGTTCCAAGCCAAGCGGAAGCTTGTGTTATGGCAACTAGATAACGGAATAAATTACATATACAAACTTTTTTTTTGTAAATACATACAAGAAAAATACAAATGTACAAGTGTACTGCCACTGCGCCAAGCGGTCGTCATATTAAAATGTAGTCACAGAAGCTACAAATTGTAAACATATGCGTAATCAAGTCTCTATAAAACAATAAACCAAATAGTACAATACAATAAATTATCTCATAGATTCTCATTACACATCCTATTGTAATAATTACATCAGCAATGTCTTCAGAAAACTAAATTGAAAGATTCGCTATTCAATTAGTATATCATTAGAATTCAAGCAGTCAATATGATATTTTTAATCTTATTTACATTAGTGAATATAGTTCTTTCTGAAAGTCATCAGAGAGAATTAGATGATGATATTTCTATAGAAATCTATGATTTGACTCATCCCACTAGGTGGAAGGATATGGCTACTTTCTATGGTGCTATCGAGAGAAGATGGTGAGTATTTAAATTTATTAGTTTTTTTTTATAAGTAGGCCTAAGTTTTGGCCTATTTATTTTATAATTATTATTACTAGTCGGTATGCGTGTGGTGTGTGTATTATTATATCAAAAGTTATTTAGAAATTGCAAGAATTTTCATCATTTGATTAACATATTCACTTGAAAAGCAAACAAAATTATAGAATAAAATTTCTTGCACCTCCACACGATGATAATATGTATCTGGTCTAAGGTAACTCCCTGCAAGAAATATCTATAAGAACAAGAGACACTAAGGGCATAAAAGTATTTACATATTTTGAGTAATTTAAGTATCATTCTTTCATTTTTGTCAGGAAAATTTGCGTCAACTGCGGCATTCCTGGCCTAGGCACAGTATTGCATATGGAGCACGTGTCTATAAAAGGTTCTATGCAACCGGCCATCATTCCTTCAGAGTACTTATTAACACGTCGTAAGTTTGTCTTCTGTATGCAATTTTCAGTTTTAAGTACCTATGTGACTCATTTTATTGCTTATTTTTGGTGAGTTCATGAGATTTTTAAAATAAGGCTCTAGTTCATAATAATTAAATATATCTTGATGAGAGTTTAAAAGGTAGAGTTAGTTGTGTTTGCAATAAAACTTAGTGTTAACTGACTTTTAAAGATTAAGGATCTTAATCGGATGTTGTATTGGTTTGTAGAGATCCCAACCTTCTTTATAACTTAAATCTTACATACAATACATTATATATATTTCAGTGACAATAATAGACGTTAGTTATCTATCCAAAGTGGACCCCGGGCTGGTATTGTCACTAGAGGTCGCTCTCCAATGGCCGGTGTTGAAACGCGACCCGAAACAACCCACACTTCTATTGTTTAAATTCGGCTGGCAACGAACTGGGAATAATGTGAGAGGTTGCATTTGTAAGATACCAGGTATGTTCCATTACTTACTTTTAAAATAATTTTTGTTCACAAAAACGGTAAATAGATTCCTCTAGAATCACTCTATCTATTAAAAATGGCACTAGGGTTATAGGGACAGAAAGCGACTTTGTTTTATACTATGTAGTGATTCTTTGTTCTTTCCAGGGCTCAGCTACGAACTAGCCCATTATATTGCTACAAACCTAACGCACGTAGTGGGAGTGGCGTCAGATACTCCGACCCTTGAGTCGGAAGAGACCAGGGAAATGACGACACGAACTGTCGCCAACGTGCTGGGCAAGAGCGGGATATACGTCATTGAGAATATTAATTTGAAGCCGAATGTGCCTGGTAAATAACGTTCAATTTTATAATGATAAAAGCACCACATTTGACTTAAATTATACACATATATGCTTCAGGACACTTATTTTAACACAGCGCCATCTAGTTCCACGATGAGAGCTTTTAGAGAGAGAACAGACCAGAAAAATACGAATATATTTTTTCGGTGTGCGGATAGAACACGCAACCTTTCGCGCGGAAAACAGTTGTAGTACCACGACGCTAGGCGGTCGTTAAATTACTAACGAAATGCTTATTTTGTCTCTTTTCACACATAGGTATTCATAGATAACTTTATTGTTAAGATATATATAATTTTCATTGTGTATGTTTGATTATTTTGATCACTCTTGTGACACCTTCCATCAAGTGTGTCGTACATTTCATATTGAAAGCTTCTTGGTAAATGACTAATTAAAAATTGCATTCCACAGATCGTGGGTGTATGGCTCTCGCAATGCCATTAAAACTTCTAGACGTGAGTTACGTTCCAACTCGACTAACTGTATTTTGTCCTTCCCAGAAGACTGACCAGTTCGTCACTATAGCTTTAAAGAAAACCCCATTTACCATGCAAATGTTTAAAAACGAAACTGAAATTAATTTAAGCGAGATATTGAGTAAACTGTAAAAGTATTTTTTGTTTTAATATTATCTTAATAAATATAAAAAGATATTTTGGAATGACTGATGTGCGAATGCGATGTCTTTTTATAGACGAGAACATTTATTTTGCTGTTAGACGATTTTTATAGACCCCTGAATAGTACGTTAGAATTCGTTTATCTGACCAATATTAAGTCGATTTAAAAATATAGTTTTAAAATATTGTAAGAAGAATCTAAGAATCTAAAGCATGGTAAAAATAACCCAATTAAAAGTCACAAGTCACAGGTCACTAAGTACATATTTTCTTAAAGAAAATAATAACAACACATTGAATAAATAAGCTTTATTTTTGGCCAAACTATTATTACATTGCATACAACTTTACGTCTATTGAAATTATTATATAAACAAAATTCATAAAATAGCACGAAAAATATATAATTAAAAAACGATTACAATTCTTTTGAAACCGATTAACCATAATTACGATACTAGGATATAATTCTGTGAAAAATCTTTATTCAAAATTGTTTTAAATTTTATAAAAGGAAGCCTTACTATATAGACAAATGCACAGGAAACAAATAATTTTGTTGCCATATCGAAAAATTGCCTATATTGTTATATTGAATTTTGTGATATGGCAACATTATCAATTTATCGTATTATTTATACATACCATCTCTAGCACATTCGATTTTTAGAGCACCCCTTCTTCCACGCTTTAAGCAGACATTTTTATCTTTAGCCATCGACAAACCATAGAGGTATATTAAAATGTAGGCAAACCTTCTTTCAATCAATATAGATTCCAAATTTGACAACATTTTTAATCTGTAGACTAGATGACACATAACCATCGACAATGTTTTCCTATTTATTTCGAACCAACATATTCCTTAACTTTTTTGTATAAGTTTAAATCTTTGATACATTCTTGTAACAACCTATTAAAAAACCGACTGTTTCTAGTAATTTCTCGCTGAAAAATAGTTTACCTTCATCCTACGAAATATTCCACGAGCCCTTAAGGTCTAATATAACCTATGTATTTAAGGATACATACATACAAAATTAATACTTTCATTTCATTATTGCCATGTTCCTGGCACAGCTGTTAGTAGCTACGTATTAAAAATATATTACAGGGCAACATTAAAATCACGAGCGAAATTTCAAATTATCATACTCAGATATGTTCTCTCTGTTCTGAAATGCTATGCAAATAATTATATTGAAGCAAGTTATTGTAAATGCCAATTGTTGTCTAGAAGATATTGTTCACCTTTAATAAGTTTGCCATTTGATGAAATATTGGTTGATAAAAACATTTATTTATAAAACCATTGCAATAAAAATCTTGATATCAGCTTTCACACAGTGAGATGATGATAAATTTAAAATTGCTCTTGATTTTACAACCACCCTGTATATCCGTGTACCGAAAGACGCTTATAGAAATATATCTGTCTCGCTCTTTCTTATTGATAACCGTTAAGACAAAAAGGCATAGATGCAGGTTTCTCTCTCAACGTTGTAAACGCGTAAAATGAACGCACAAAAATATTGAATTATGTCATACAAAATTTTGGCTATAGCTAAAATGCTTTAAGGAATGATGGTGTCTGTACTACCCATAGACAAACATACGAATTTTATTGACATAGGAAAAACAATCAGTTAATAAGTGAACGCCTATTTCAAATGCCTTATCGAAAAAAAACTATCAATTATGACATAGTAATATTGTACATTCAACACGTTAAAATAATTTCTGAAACATACATACCTATTATTCTACATCTAAATCATCTACTGCTATTTTAAAATTCACAAATACGAAAGAAAAAATCATGCGAAGAAAAACATATTTTTCTTATAAAAATTGTGATTGTGATGGGTCTATAAAAATATTGACTTATCTATTATATTTATATAAGATTTGAAATACACGAATAATTTGTTTTGCTTAATCCAGTCCTTGAGATGAAATAAAAACCGTCATTTTTTTTCAAGTGGTTGAGTCTTAAAATTGCAAAAATACTTTTTGATACAACTATAGAATGTTTAAGAATCAACCACTAAGTTTGCCAAATATAAGAGAGGCATATGCACGCCACTTTCGTCTACGATCTATGGTTTCATACAACTGGGACCATAGACAACCCGGTTAGGACAAACAATGTGCGTTAACTTAAACCCGTCGTGGCTGTGAGATCGATTAAAAAAGGCAGTGCAAATAAAACTTCGGAAATTAAGCTAAATATTTAATGTGTTTATTTGACAATTACGGTATCGAATGTCGCCTATTTATATGTATAAGAGCAACTGTGGTTATCTAAAAATAAAAAATGCATTTTCACAATACAAAAGAGCGTTTACGGCCAGTTTTCTCTCTCGTTAAGTAAACTGTCTGATATAGTATTTTTTTTTTACATTCTCTGTATGAACTGTCAAACTTTGACAATCTACAACTGTCAACTGTCATATGACCATATGACAGTACATTAAACGTATATTAATGTCTTTTACCACGCAATCAAAGATTTTTAAACATTCTTTAGCCAACAGCTACACTATAAAAAAGAAACTGGCCATAGAAATCACCGGCACCTTCGAATCGATCTCACCGCAGTATGGCACCTACTGTACAATCCCTTTTGTCTAATCCTTCCAATCCTTCTTGATCTCGAAGGTCCACTCCCACTGCAGGTGGATGTTTTTATCGTCGTCCGTGAAGAGGCTGTTGACAGAGTAGGTGCCTCTAGCCATGAGACCAGATGGGGCATCTTCGGGAGGAGTCGTGTATGACTGGATTTCGGCTTTTGGGGGGTAGGAGCCGACCATGTGCGTCATTTTGTCCACTGCAATTGGGAGGTTATTCATATATTAATAATGTATTAAAAGTTGAAATTTGGTAAATTTAAATAAAATAAAAATGTGGGGTATAAGAAAAAAACAATGAATTTTTTTCATTTAATTAGTTAAAGGAGAAACTACTCCTAAATAGCTTCCTTCACTACAAGTCTTATAGGCTATTCAACATTACACTTGGATACTTGGATAATTATCCAAGCATCTGATTATAATCAGGCATAAAGCTTCGCGGGCAAAAGCTCCAATAGACATTAAGATTTTCATTTCAAAAACTAGTCACGGCCCCGGTTTTACCCGCACTTATCTATGTATTTTATACACATAAACTGAAAATCGGTTGTGTTCCAAAGATTTAAGCATACATAGGTACATACAGAAGAAAGCAATTTTGTTTTATACCATGTAATGATACCGACATTGCTTCTGAATAGCTACAATCAATCCATACTAATATTATAAATGGAAAAGAGTGCCTGTTTGTCTTTATTTCACGGCAAAACGGCTAGACCGATTTAGTTGAAATTTGGTATGTAGATAGATGATACCCTGGATTAAAACATAGGATACTTTTTATCCCGGTATTGTCCTGGGAACGGGAGCTTCGCGCGTAAAACCGCGGGGAGCGTGTAGTATAAAATACTTCTAACCAAACAAGTACCTCCACAAATGACATCATAAGCAACATATTGCGATACCATCGGAAAGCATCGAATGCACGCGGCGTACCGCGCTATATTTGTCTTACAATACTCGTACATTAATAGAAATGTAATTATAACCGTGGAATATTAATTTAGCGTACGTACCGGGCGCTGTCCGGAGAAGCATGAAATTGATATATATATTTTTTATTAAGAAACAGCATTATAATATGTTTTTAATTAAACTCAATTTAGGAACATATAGGAAGAATTCCTTTAAATAAAGTTTCTATAAATTGACAACCTCCATAGGCCCTAGTGGCCAAGAGTTTAGACAATTAGTAAAAAAGCATATATAGGGTCGAAAAACTACCTCCTTTTGAACTATATTAATAAAAGCTCATAGAATAAAATAATGTATTGAGCAATCTTCTTTGACTTTCTGATACCCTAGTACTCTCAAGACTCAACCCTTATATTTCTTATTAATTATCTTATATTTCTTATGCCGAAGGAATACTGAAACGCAACTTAAATTTAAGTACAACTTAAACCGATCTGACACTTCGCCATACAATTCTGTCAAAATTACGAGTCTTAAGGCGTGCTTAAATTTAATTTGCGTATGAGTATTAGGCCGTAAGAGGACCATAAACAATATGCAAGCAAATTTCATTTATTATGAAATGGTTAATTATTTAATTACTTATTTTTTTATTACATAACTGTTACTATTCAACATTAAAAAGTATTTATTTTATATAAAAAAATAAATAAATAAAGCGTTGATGATATTTCTAAGATAAACAGGGGTTATATCTTCTGAGTACCAGGATATCAGAAATGCTAAGATTACACAACAAAACTGCTAATTGGCATAGAAGCTAGGAAGCAAACTTCATTAAAAACCATATTTTAAAGGTACATTACAATTTGAATTAATTTAAGCACTCACCAGGCACACCGATACGGTATGTCTTCTGCACGTACTTCAGGCCGTGGACGATCTCGCGTTGGACAATAAAGTCGATCCTTATCCGGTATTGAACGCCTTCCTTTATAACGAATACCTGCAAAAAAAGGCATTTGGAAAATTAGGTTTTTGAGTATAACTTAAAAATTATGATTTTAAGATTTTACAGTGATTTCGCCTAATGTTAAGCAAAGATACGTAGAAAGAATTTTTTGTAGGAAAATCTTCATCGCATAGGACTCTGCGTATACATTTATACCGATAAACCCTAGTTTCGTCTTACCACAACGGACGGGCATTTCCGTTTCTCTTCCGAGACACAGCTAAAGACTTACTTGTGTTAAATGTTTTTTTATTTATTTAAACAGGGGTCGCCAACGTGGCGTACATTAAATATAGAGTAACATAAAATACAAGATTTACAAATTAAATAATGCCGCCACAATTATGGGCGTCCACAACATACACTTAATTTAGATATAATTTATAACAATATAGATTAATTATTTCTTAAATTATTATTCAATTTAAATTATCTTTACATTGATTGGGAAAAACGGATCTCGCAGGAGAGTTCCACTTCCATGTTTTGTAACACCATGACGATTCAAAAGTGTTACTATATGTAGCTTAGTTGAATAAAGATACTTTTGACTGACTCTTTAGCGGTTCTCATAATAATGATGACGCGAACTGAACCAGGTGAGGACTTTCCATAAAAATGTTGAAAATGTCAGCCGTTTTCGGGTTGAAGTGTAAGAGGAAAAATTTAGGTAATTCTGAAGTTATGGTTATAGAAATGAGGGTTAATTTTTAAATTAGGAATTTTCGGAGGACGTGTTGACTACCCTTAATTCCCTCCATTCCATCATTATTCTCCCCCGGGGACAATCGATAACCTCGAGAACCTTGCCCACACTCTTACTAGCGAGCTATGATTTTCGTTTCTTTAGCATAAAAACTTAACACGTATAATAATACATATCCATCGTTTATTACTCTTTTAAAGACGGCGAAACTTCACGAAGATCGCCCAAAGACATTATCCCTGCATCTATCATAGTCTCTAAATGTCTGTCAAAAACAAAACCTCATAGCCGCATTTTGAAAGCGAGCCACATTCTGGCTACAGCTCGTCATTGATGGATGTCTTCAGATTCATTCATTGTCTTCTTAACGAAACGACTAATTACCCAGTGATTTCGTTTAATCTATCTCTTAAATTGATTACCTTTACGCCCCTAGCATTATACACCAATAAATATCATAACATAGTATAATAGTCTAGTAATTTCTTTTGTCTGGTTCTAGTGTAGTTCTGGCGTAGTTTTTAAGATTTAAGCATACATGCTTAAATCTTAAAAACTACGCCACCGATTTTCATGCGAATTTTTTTATCAGATAGAGTGATTCAAGATGTTATCCATGTATAAATTCGGGTAAAACCGCGAGTCCTCTTGAATGCTTCTAGAATCTAGATAGACGTACTATGTGGCAAAAGCGGAGATAAAATGTCAGTGCTTACGGGTAAATTGTCCGAAAGAATACAGATAACCTTTGAGGAAATAAATGAGTTTTATGATCCATACTAATATTATAAATGCGAACGTAACTCTGTCGGTCTGTCTGTCTTTCCATCACGCTAAAACTACTGAACCGATTAGAACGAAATTTGGTACAAAGATAGTCTAAGAGTCTGGGGAAGGACATTTACGCTTTCACGGGGGGAAGGGGGGGTCAAAGTTATGGAAGTCCACGCGGACGGAGTCGCGGGCAACAGCTAATTATATAATAATTTTGTCCTCATGTAGCAACACTTATTTATAGAATACTTTATTGTAAAGACTAATTATTACTACACATATGTTGAAATTGTTTTCAAAGCTGGTATTTAGAACCATACATTCTAGTGTAAACTGTATGGTGAGGAAAATCCGGCCCCGATACTATCTGGCGTGGGGCCAAACCGTAGCACGAGGTGCAAAATGCACCTGTCCCGACTGTCACTAGCGAGCGACAGGCCATTTGTAACGTTATGATTTATTGTGATTTATCGCAAAACCACAAATATACAGAACTTCTCCTCCGAATACTATCGACGTTTCGACTTGTTTCTATACAAATTTTAAGCAACTTTCAATAATATAAAAAAACTTTTCTGCTCATGTTTCGACAACAATACGATGAACCGATGTTCGATTATTCTTTATCAGAGTAGATAAAGTTCCTAAACTCTGTAAACGGTATCAAAATTTTTCGATATCGACGACGATTGTATGCGGAGTAGAGCTTCAGGTTGTAAAAGACTACTAAGAAAATGAAATGTTTTCGTAAGCAGATTTTTAGTAATAGCGAATTTGTTAATATACATTTGTTGTCGTTGCTGTCTGTACTAATGTTGAATATTATGCTGAATTAATATTATTAATTATTCTACTTTTATTAATTACCAGCCGACCCGTGCCTACTTCGTGGGTCATAATTTTAACAATCCTTTTTTAATATAGTCTATGACACTCTAAAATAGTCTGGCTATTGGTGAAAGATTTTTTAAAATCGGTTCAGTAGATCCCGATATTATCCCTAACAACAAACACACAAACTTTACTCTTTTATATATTAGTGTAGATAAAAGCGAAAGTTTGTGAGGATGTAGGCAAGTATGCTCTTTTCACACGAAAACTAATATTTACATTTATTTGAAATTGAGCAAAACCTTTCTTAAACCCACCTTGTGCTTTTAATCAAACATCGTTTCTTTTTCTCGAATCTTCTTCCCATTTAATCACCATTACAAAAAGAGTCGACATGCATGAGCATGACAACCTCGTCTATGAGTTTCCAAAAGTATAACAAATTAAAAATAGTCCCTAATGCTATAAAATATTATATTATTGAGCTAACATACCAACCGAATCAGAATATGTAGTTCACGTACAGATATTTTTAATCAAACGAACCCGTGGTATCGTAGCAGGAAAACCTATTTCAATTTATTTTCCAATTTACGGCCACACGTTTTCTTTATTAATATTCCTTATATATATTCTATCGTTTTTAATATAGATGTAAAAGACTACATTCAGACATCTGAAGATAGATTACTATTAAAATTAGGTATACATCGTTGGAAAAACCTTTTTCGGATCTGGTATAGTAACCGTCAATTTCCTTTAGCGGTAAACGAAACCTGCGCAGAAGTCAAAAATAAGGTATCGAGGTAGCGGCGCGGCGCGCGGGGCGTGTGAGCGTCGGGTGCGCGAGCGTTGATTGGTTGTCGCAGTCGTGTTGTCTTTCTCGCACCAACTAGCGCGATACTACCGATGCGCAGCTATTCTTGTCAATCGCTAAACATTTTTGACGGTTACTATAAGTGTACTAAGATACCTACTCAATTTTGAGAAGAAAATATTTTTTGTCTCAATAAAGCCATGAAAAAACAAAATTACGAAAAAATGGTTATGTATTTAAACACCTCGTCGCGAGTGACGTACGCGACGCTAAGGCATCCATTGATGTTTGGAATAAGTAATCTATACTTATATACTAAT
>DWAJ01003370.1:0-14956 GCA_018238005.1 Eurema mandarina
TAACGTTCGCGGCTACCGCAATGCTATCATTGATAAAGCTGAGTAAGTTGATGTTCATTTTTTTATATGTTTATCGTTAATATTTAAATTGAAGAGGCAATTTATTTATGTCGTAGGTTAAGCAGCAGTAAATAATAATATGACATTCTTTCTTTATATTGCATGTTTTAAATGTTCAATAAGATGAAATAACAAAATAAAATTAATAAATATATTATTGTTGTAATGGTTACGTTATGTGCTGTTAAAGGGTCAACCCAATTCTAAAACAATTGCATTTGGTGTACCACACGGACTTGTCTATGGATTCAAAATACAGCGCTGGTGGTAACTTATTCGGTATTCCGATCACTGGAGATGGTGATATGAAAGTAGTGGCCAGTGAGTTATTATTTCATTTATTTATTTATTATTATAAAGATATATCAGAATATGTTTAATTAAACATTGAACCCCAGAAGAAGATATTACCAGTCTATTTAATTTTTTTGACATTTTGGAATTTTTTTATGTACCAACCATGTCCATGCCAACACCATGAAAATATACGGTTTGAAACAATTCAAGTTTAATACAATTTAATTGTATAATTGCATTTTTTTTGGATTGTTTCAATCAAAAAACACATTTTATTGGAACACTCTATATAAATTTCCCACTAATATAATTCTATGATTTCCAGAGAACGTTCAAATCGAAAGCATACTTCCCTTCGACATGGTCCGGGATGCTCGCGGTAGATACGTAATTGAACTGAAGGGAGTCCAATACTGGCTTAATTTTAAGGACGACGTTCGTTTCGAACTCACTAACTTATACCACGGCAATAAGGAACTCAGTAAGTATCGGGAGGTCTCTTGGAACGTAATTAAGGGCCATATAAAATGTTATGGCTGACGAAGTAACAGCTACCGTTGAAATTAGATGATCATTCAATGAGTTATATTAAATTAATTAATTAATGTTTTGAGTCTTTTGTATCACTGTAAAGAAGTAACTTAAA
Source organism: Eurema mandarina (assembly GCA_018238005.1). Taxonomy (NCBI): domain Eukaryota; kingdom Metazoa; phylum Arthropoda; class Insecta; order Lepidoptera; family Pieridae; genus Eurema; species Eurema mandarina. The sequence continues at coordinate 1,004 of DWAJ01003370.1, forward strand.
GCATAAAATGTAAAAGCTGCCATTGAAATTGGAACTTCATAATGTTCAAAATCATTTTAAATTGTGGATTAATGTTTTGTTTCGTTTGTAGCATAGCATAAATAAGTAATTTAACAAGGAAACAAGTTTTTAGCGCGTTAAGTAGGAGTTAACGATGTATGCATTTTTAAAATTAATCATATGTTTTTGTTTCAGGCGACTCGATGCACGAATTCATCAACAACAATTCTAAGATAGTATCCCTTACATTCAGCCGTCCACTGTTCGACATTGCAAATGAGAAGCTCTTCAAGGCTTTAAGGACTTACCTACTGACGGTGCCTTTTGACGACGTTTTCCAACTATACTAATTTAAACAAAATTTTATGTATTTGTAAAAATCTTTCATAATCATAACTAACCTTCCTTATTAATACATTTCCTGAATCGCTGAAGCAATGATGAAGCTTTATAATATACGATAATGTGATGTAAATACACTATGTCAATAACTAATATTAATGAATAATTTTTGTTCTGTACTTGTACATTTTACTTTCATTTTTTCTCTTCCTGTTAACTGTAAATATTATTGGGGCTGAAATTAAAAATATACAAAAATGTTGATATTACTTTTTTTCTAATGTCCTTAAAAAATCCTTCATTAATACTTAAAATTGCAAAGAAGTCATTTTGTAAGGAGTGAATTGACCCATTGAATCGTTACGAATTATTCTTCTGCTATAGACAGTCACAATATTTGATATAATAATAATAATATTTCAGGACATTTATACACAGTGCTAGTTCCAAGCTAAGCAGAAGCTTGTGTTATGGGAACTAGATAACGGAATAAATTACATATACATACTTTTCTTTTGTCAATACATACATATTATTTGTATTTTTCTGGGGTCTGGGTGTTGCTATGTATTGTATGTTTACCCCAGAAAAATACAAATGTTACAAATATATTTTCCCGGTGTGGGGATCGAACCCACGACCCTTCGCGCAGAAAGCAGTTGTGCTACCACTGCGCCAAGCGGTCGTCATATTTGTGAGTGTTATAGGCCGGATAAAAAACCTGGAGTATATTAAAAAATAAAAGGTCTGTAAAATACCAGACATATAATAATAATTTATATTTAACCTTACATTTAAATTTGAACTTATATTTTTATGGTAACTGGTGACTTGATCACTAAAAGTCGTAAAATTATTTTAACAAAAACAAACTTTTTACACGTACAAAATGCAAATTTAAGACTTAAGTGGTATTCTCATTGATGTCATTATCAGGGTCAAATCGACAAAAAAATATATTAAAATGGTTCCAGTCAATATTTCTGGAGTAACGTACCACAAAATACAGTTAAATTGAACATTCCCTCCGATTAGAAGTAATTTTAAACTAAGGGTTTTTATCAATGTTTGTCTATTATACCTACAAAACTACACAATAAAGAACCTGTTTGGTTGTAGCTTAGCTGCGGGTGAAACTTTAAATTAAAAAAAAAATATATTTATAGATAAAGAAATATATCTACTTAGTTGAAATTTGTAAACAAAAATAAAGGCTTCTGCATTCAGATAAACCCACGGTTCATTATATATTATTATTATTATTATTATAATACGGTATTTCACTTCATCATAGTAAATATAGTGTTTGAGTTAATACTAGAGACGAGGGCGAAAATTGCTACCAAATAATTTGATTTAATATGAAGATATGACAGTTATTTCGTTTAGTAATACTATTCTATACTATTATCTTGAACTCGAGAATGAAGCAAATTACATCAACTATCAACTCTTGATGCCGTAATTTGAAATTCGAATAATCAATTATTTTTGACTACACTTTTTTTTCTTTTCGGTGTTGCTATTATAACACTGGTTCGGGCAACTGTCTTTTTTACGTACGTGTCCAGATAAGAAATCTGCCAACTGTTAAAAAAAATTAAAAATTGTTTTTAAAACCTAACGATTTCTGTCAACAATAAAATATGAAATAGTATTGATTACCTGATATAAAGAAGTTACGTTTGAATTTGATATGCAATGATTTTAAAATATTCAATGAAAACATATTATAGGTACCTACCTAATATGTAATCAACATAATGTAAGCATATATACGTAATATGAAAAAAACACTAGATATAGATCTATATTTTCACACGAACTTAAAAAATCACGGAAGTCGAGAATACTTTATAATGTTTTGATTTTTACCACCACGAAGGACAAATCTCTCGGAACCGTCAAAAGATTAAAAGCAATATTTTTTTAAATGTTCTATTTTTAGTTTTTTTTTTCTTTTCATTAAATTTTAATTTTTTCTGTTATAATTTTATATCTTGTAATTAAATATAGTTATAATATTTATAAGTTACATTGATTTGTGATTGCATGTTTAACATCTACCAGTCTAGTATCAGTTTTTATTAAGTACAAAGAATTAATGTTAATGGGCAATCGTTACGTCCAAAAGTAATGGTTTATTAATAAAACGATATTTTTACTATTTAAAATAACTTGCATAACTAGATGCAATCGATCTAGATCGATCGAACAAATTGTTCTTCCTATAAACATTGAATACCTATATTTATAAATAAATCTGGTGAACGTACTTTTTATTTTTAATAGGTATATTATATATTAAATGCCGCATTGGCATTTCGAGCAGTTTGGCTCTGTTGACTAAGGAACATAGATTGCCATTGAAAATGTAAATTAAAGGATACAGAAAATGAAAATTCTCTTGTGTTACTGCTTAGCGTTATGCTTTAGTATAGTTTATCCTTATGGTAAGACGAATCTAATATGATATATTATTATATTTTATTGCTCAGCCTCACTAGTAATATTTATATTCTTTTTCAGTATTTAACTCGGTCGAAAAATGTCGGATAAGGGATTCGGTATGTTTAAAGTCATCGTTCCAAAAGGCTCTGCCGTTATTTGCCGATGGTATACCAGAACTGGGCATAGAAAAAATGGATGAATTGGTTATAAAAGATCGAACATATAAATTGGGAGGATTAGATTTTTCTGTTATAGGAGGCCGGTTGAAGGGGTTGAAAACTGCCGTCTTCAGTACAGTGAGGTAAGCCAATTACTTACTTCAAAGCATATTTTTATGTTCAAAATATTCAATATTATTAATAAAATGATAATTTTTGATTATCCACTATATTGTGGAGAGCCGAAAAAAGCAAACAGGTAAAACATAGTATATCTACATAAATAAAACTAAATGAATGTTGTTTTAGTTTCGATCCAGATAAAAAGATTTTCAAAACAGAATACGTTGTGAAGAAATGTTCTTTAAGCGGAACTTGGAAGGGAGTCGGAAATATAAAACTTTTACCATTAAAGGGGGGTGGAAGCATGCTTTTGAAATTCAGTAAGTTAATAAAACTATTAAAATACTGTATAATATTTATGATAGATACAGGTGAAAATTTGTTAATTTGCAAACAGTGGGTACAATTATAATCAATCTGTGTGTCAATCAGAGTATCTTTTGGTTTACGTCTTTTGGTTTTAGTATAATTTTACGGTGAAGTCTTTAGAATAGTTAGTAGTATAGTTCTTGTTTGAGAATTGCTAACGAACACATGTTTTTTTTAATAGAGAACGTGGAAATTTCACAAAACGTAACATTCGATATAGAGAAAAGAGGTGGAAAAACCTTTTTGATGCCGAAGAAATATAATTTCGACTTTGATGTAACGGGCCATGCGCATTTTAATTTGACCAATATTTTCAATGGGAATCCTGAATTGAGTAAGTAATTTTATTATGTCTTTATAAGCAATATTTAATTTAATTTTCTATGTTTTTAAGTATGGACTTTGGTTACTCCTAGTATGTTCAATAGGACATGATGAATTCCCGGGTTCTTGAATGTAAATGCAAATTTGTATTGAAGTAGAAAAAATGCGTTTTTTTTCCTGACAAAAACATAATATTTAAATTGCTTTCTAATTTGAAATGAGGAGTAATGTGTGTTGCGCGTATATTAAAATGGTTGTTATATTTTCCTTTTTCCAGGTGAAACTGTGTTAACATTTTTAAACGCAAACTGGCGAGATGTTTCTAAAGAATTCGGAAGACCCATGATGGAGCAACAGGCTTCGCAGATATTCTCACACATTGCAAAATACCTATCCAATTCTCCAATGGAAGAAATATTTGTTATGTAACACCACATACAGGAATAGGTATATTAGATATCGACTTGTTTTTAAAGTTTTCGTAAACATTACGTGTAATTAATTGTGTTACAGTATAGAATTTTAAAATACATACTTATAATTATGATACTTTTGGTTTTATTGATTTCGAAAATATAAATGAAACATTGTATTTTTTATTAAGAAATCAAAATTGTTTGCTTAAAACGATAAATACAAGTGCAGACGGTGAGTTAGTCGGAATTAGGGGTTTTAAACCTTGATCGATTTACTTAAACGTGTAAACGTGATATAAATAGCTCAGAAATCAAGTCTCATTCACAGGATTTTTCCGATATTGTACCCAGAAGTATATTATACTTCAATTGTGTTATGTTTCTATACAATTCTATACCGTATTATAATATAACTATACGATTATTTTTGATTACATATTTAAATTACAAAAAAAAATTGTTTTAAGTGAAACTGCATTTTTCTTGTCGATTATTTTACTCAATGGTATTCTAATCAGACGTAGTACAATCTCTTAAGATTTATTAAAGTTCTATATTTTGAAGTGACATACAAGTAATTTTTGACTTTGACAGTTCTCAAATGTATATAATCTGTATCTTACGCAACTAGACAATCAATACAAGATCACTATTAGACAATCGGCCCGTATGTTTGGCAAAGACGTTGATTAATGCCGAATCCTAAAACCAGCTGTCACCCATTATTGAGATAACGCTAATTTATCTTATCACACATGCCACAAATCTCTTAATCTGTATTTATTCCTGGTATGCAAAGCTTCTAAATATGAATAAGTGAGGTAAAATGATCACAGTATAATCCATACTACTAATATTATAAATCCGAAAGTAGCTTTGTCTGTCTGTCTATCTTTCCATCACGCTAAAACTACTGAACAATGTTTATATGAAAGTCCACGCGGACGGAGTCGCGGGCAACAGCTAGTTGGTTATATACGCGTCAGACGTAACGTCACACAAGTATTCTTTTAGCTTTTTATATCTTTGATGATATTTTTAGACCAGCCCTTTTTTATAATTGAAGTTTAAACATTATCATTGTTTAACGAAGATTAAATAAATAAATGCACTACGTGTGGACTCATGAGTTTTTGGAGCATCGAAAAATCGGCGTACTAACCTTTAGTTCGTCATCGTGTATCGTGTAGATGGAATGATTTTTTTTATATAAGTGTTTCTCAAATATTTGTTATTATATTTACCTGAAATAATAATACTTAAAATAAATCATCAAATTGATTAGGTAAATATAAAATAACTTCAAAAGCCGTGGAGATGTATCAAAAGTAATTTGATACTTTCTCATCCTTCCATCCATCCTGAAATTGTGAATATAATATTAAGGCTAGACTAAGTTAGTGAATAGAATTAGTAGAAATTTATTATAATCTATTCCGAGTGAAGTCATAATAAATTCGAAACCTTTAATGAGTTAATCAGCGATGTTGATCTTTCGTTTTCAATTTCTTAGGCGAATGCCTTTATACAGACTATTAATATAGTAGCTTTAACAAAAATATACCCTATTGCGTAAGTCTTTAAGCTCGTTTTCCCTTACACTTAAGTAGATGCAAGTTTTGTGAATAAATAATAAATAATTAAACCGGGAATCGTGATTGATTTCATACCGAAATTGTTATCAATATTAAATTATAGACAATTGAATATTTATTAGGTCATAACTTTGTACGGTGTTTTTTATTTTATGTTCAAACAATTGTATGCCTTAGTATCATAAATTTACTAAATATGTGTCATCATCATCATCATCAACCTAACATGTTTCAACTTGAAAGCCGTAAGTCCCTAACGAGGGTATTTCACATAGAAACGATTTAGTCCCTAAGACATAGTATACGTTATTAAGATGGGACATAATTTTCATATCTACTTATATAACTAATCTCTTTAAACAAATAGTGGGAACATTTTCTTTACTACGGCTTAGGTTATAGGAAATATTGTACCTATTTATGTTTACATTAAATTAATAGAAAATTTAAGACTTACTTAAGTATTTTTATATTTAAATTAAATCAACTTATTCTCTATTTTTTAAAAAAGAATATGTAACTAAGTATTTTCAATTGACATACTATTTAGTTAAAAAATTTATATGCTAATACAATTCTATATTTAAAACCCAAATTAAGTCCTGTTAATTTTACTAAACACACCAAAAACGAGAATTTAGTTAGAACAAAGCGATCCTATACAACATGTATCAAGTCATGGTTTGATCAATGTTTCAAGATTACAGTGTCTTCAAAACTGCCATAACGTTAAGGATACGGTACTCAAGCCCTTATCACATGGGTGATTTGCATAAAATTATTAATTATGGGTTTAAACACTACCTACAGGGTCTATAATTAAAATTAACTAGGGCTGTTGAGACGTTGACGCTTTGCTTTTGCGTACGGAGATAAATTTAAAAATAAAAATTATGTGTAATCGCCAAATATCAACAACTGCTCTGCGTAATTACAATTTTACGCTAAAATGGTTTAAAAAATTTTGTTGAACTTTTATATTTCTTTTTGTTGAAACTGCATGTAAACTAGGCACCTTAGTATTTCTACATCTTTCTGTCTGTTTCTGACAAAACAGACAGAAAGATGAAGAAATATTTTAATTATTATAATTATAATAGTCGGTAAGTCGAACATAATGATTTCTAACAATGCATGTCGAGACCATAGCAAACAATTGTTCCCGTATTCCTTGAAACAATATTACTTGGTGGAACTTCGAAAAGACAATAGCTGTGAGTGACGTAGATATTCGCATCTTTGTAAAAATTATTATTGATTATATCTCTATGTATCCGAGCAAAACAATGCGTCATAACACATTAAAGCGGTAGGTATAAATAATGTCTTTATTTATATTTAGTTAAATACGGAAGTTTACGACGCGGGCAGTGATTGTTCATAATATAACCCGTTTTAATAAGATTAAAAAGAAGATGTAAGATTACAAACCATTTTTTTTATTTCGTGTTATTTTCAATTAATAAATTTTTATTTACATAAAAAAGTATAGGTGTGCCTCGTTTTAGTAACGTAACATAATAATAAATAAATAAATAAAAAAAATAATAATAATCGTAATTTTATTCGGGATGGAAACAAATATGAGAAAGTAAATAATTATTAAAAACTATATAACTGTTCTCATGACTTCGATACAAGAATTCTCAATACTTGATTTTATGTACGATCCTATTCTGATAGTATAAAGAGGTAATTTTCAAGTTAATAAATTAACAAATTAAAAGCATGAGTTTCTTGTCAGACACTCTACATAATTATATAATATATCTATTCACATAGTAAATACCTTATAAACAATATTATTTATGAAGAGTTATATTTTTCATCTATAAAACAACAACTTTGGTTTGGCCGTGACAAGTTACCAATGGAGTCGTGAATAATGGGCTAAGTTGAAAGTAAAATTAAATTGAACTGTCTGAATATAAGCTTCATAATAATTTTATTGATTTAGTTACTTATTGATAAGGTAAGATCTATATTTTGAATATAAATAATATTCAGAAATTTTTGGCGAATCGAAAGTGACGTAATAATAAAGTCGTTCTAATCTATACTTATAAACTAATTGGCATTGCTGCAAAAAGACAAAAGAACTGCCAAAAGGTTGAATAATTAGAATTGAAGCTTGTTGCTTGTTTGCTTGTTATTGCTAATGCGTCAATTTCGTATGAAACATAGTCTTAAATATGGCGGTCTTGTATTACAGCTTATATCGGCACTTCTGCGGTACAAAGACGTTCTGCTTGATCCATTACAAAGAAGCTGGCTGATACTATTGTTTCCAGCTTATAAAGCAGTGGCCTTGCCTATAGAATGTTGGAAATTTTTCAATGACAAAATTTAATAGGCGGTTTTGTAAAAGAAATTTTAAGGCTCATTGATGTCTTTGTATGAGCGGTTTTAATACGTTATTAGGTATAATTTTCTAGGTATATTAAGATAGTTTTTTTTATCATGACTTTACAGAAATATCTTTTATGAACGTTAAAGGTGAGAATTAAAGTGTCCGTAAATTTGAAAAAAAAAATTATTATAGTTATGTCTGTAGTATACCTTATCCAGATTAAATTGAAGAGGATAGATGATTCTTGCTTCCTGCATGAAAATTCAATAATGTTTGAAATAGAGTTAGAGTGCACCGGATTTCCTTAAAACGCGCGCCTTTATATCTCAGAAAAGTATTCGAAAGTTAAGCATAGAAATATAAAAGAAAATGCCTTATCTTGTTTAATAAGAGCACGCCGCTAAAGAAAAAATCTATTTGGTTCTCAAGGGCTTAAGGCGATCTGAAGGATTCACAAAATATAATTCGCTACTAGATACCATTCAAAATATTCAGAATAAGCATTTATTTTTCGAGAAAGTCTTATGGTCTTAATATATGGAAATAAAATGTAGTAATATACGAACGTTTCTCAACAATTTTGCAAACTAGGAGATATTAAAGCATATACTTGTGTGTATAGTAGGAAATCTATGTTTTCCTTTTCTTTCCATTCTTTACTTCATAATGTTCACCCCTGTGTCATACCTATATTTCATATAATCACAAATCCTTTGCTTAAAGGCCGGCAACGCATTCGTGGAGCAGTTCTCGTCATTGTCGACTTGACGTCTCACAGCTCGTCATAGCTTTGAGTGTCTTCATAAGCAGAGGTGGTCGCTACCATCAATCGAGCTGCTTGCCTGATTGCCAGCTTTAAAAAAAATATATAATATATAGCATAAAAAAGCTTTAGACTTATAAAGAAGAAGATGTATTGGGCAATTAACTAAGTTAGCAATTGTTAACAAAACATACTTTACTGCCCTAAGAAAAAACAAACAAAGAAAAAAATTATGACGCATGTAAAGAATAAATTCTCTTTACTCAAGCTGCTACAAGCTAATTTCTTAGACGCCTCCTTGAAACCGAAACGCAATACTTATCAATATGATTAAGCAGCTAAAATAGGGCGGTACATTCTACTGCCTGGCAAGCATTCAATTCCAATCTCCCTTTCATATAATCCCGACAGGATTGCATTGCCCAAGTCTCAAGTTTTTATCTGAGGGTGTATTCGCTGTGGTTCGTTTATTGCGAAGTCGGATATCATGGATTTAATGGATTGGAAGCTTTAACAACCCAAAAAATTCAGTAACTTTCATATAAAAATAGAAAACAAAAGCTACAAAATGCAAATTATGCAAAGTAATTTATACAATGTTTTTTTTATAAGTTAGGTCACATTTTCATTTCTTCAATTTTTGCATTAAATAGTTTTATCTGCTTATTTATTACTTTCTATCTGTCTTTTTATATCTTTATGTCTATTGGAGAGAGATCAAAACAGAATCAATCACGTAAACAAGATTATATTGATGTAAATCAAAAGCTAAACAACATGACCCCCGAAGACCTCCGTAACAAGGGTATAAGAAGCTTAACACAGGAACTAGCGGATTGTAACCACGGATTTGTGTCCCCTGGGAACATAATATTTCGGTAAGTCACGATTGCACGATTCAACTTCAACGGCGGGCTTCAGTTTCAGACTTTCAGCAATCAGCATTCAGTATGACTGTAGACGCCCAACGCAGAGGTCGTGTCGAGATAAATCGACCCCCCATAATTAGAAGTTTCGTAATCTTTCAGAGAGCGAAATATTCTCTCGGTATTAGTGAAGATGCTTGTTACTGGATTATTTTTACGTGTTGTGTAAATATGAAAGTTTAAACTTAACTTTGGTGAGTTTTAAGATGTTGTTTAGCTTATATGACACAATTAAAGTAATTGAATACTTTTATTGGAATTATTATATAATATATTGATATGATGACAATATGAATAAAAGTAAAGGTTTTTTTTGAGTAAGTTTAAGAAGGTTCCTTTACATAATATCTCACATAGGTACCAACAAATTAATAGATAACAATTAATTTTATACAGGTGGAGACATAATATGTAATTTGAAACGATGAATTTCATTTGCGTTGCGTGTATTTTATCTCTCACAAGTGAGCAAAAATCTTAACACCACATTCACAAGTGTCTTTGGATAACGTGGTTTATCGCCATCTCCTTTATACAAGCTTTCACATATTCATTCATTGCTTTAATATTATGTTCAGAAATAATTCCTTCGCTATTGACCTTCGTAATATGACCCATATTTATGTAACTGTGCATAAGTTACAGTTCAACCTACATTTGAAATGCTTTAATTATTACGTATATGTTTTCGCAAAATAATTTTATATTAACCGCGATGATATTGAGGTTAATGCGTGTTTATAAGTATTATTAGAAGTGTTAAATCTATGAATCTATGGTTTTCATAATACTGTGACATCATTCACAGGCCAATAAGACAAAGGAAGGTATGTATTGCTTTCCTGTTATAAATCTATACTAATGTTTCATTTTTACGACCCTATGATAAACATTAGCCAATGATATTTCTACTGACCTCAAGATACAATCTTACGTATTGAGAGAGATTATTTTTTCTCAGCTCTTAAGTACACGGATGATAAGTTGTTATTTATTGTTCAACTTCCTTTTGTTATCATTTCTAATGATCTGATTATCGAGAAATAAACAAAATGTTTTTCTGAACAGAAAATGAGCCTAGTAGGTAAATGTACAGCTGTAATAAAATTTTTGGCAGTGCTTTAACCAGTTAAAAAGCACTCACATATAAATTTTAAATTCTTATAATCGTTGACGTCATCACTTTATGTAATTTCATCGAATCAAATGTTTGTGTTAAACATATTTTTTCATATATATGTTTAAAACATTACGGTACGTGAAGCACAATATCATAAATAATAAGAGGAAAAACCAGTTTCCCTTCTACAAAAATATTTGCCCGGCTTACCCGATCCACTCTTATGAAACCTTTTAAAGCCCTTGTTGGTAATTAAGAGATACAATATCTCTCTTTAAATAAAACTCAAATTGATTAAATAATATTATGTTCTGTGAAGCGCTTACGGCATATAATGGGGTTTTTCTGTGTGCTTTCCCAATGGAGTAATATAAAGATAGTTCGTAATAGTAGCTTACAAAACAGCAATTACTTCAAAATGTCTTCTATGGCACTTATTCGCTTAATGTTTTTCCCAAAGGCATGATAAGGCTTTTATGCCTTCGAGTGTGGATTTGTTACTTTTACGTTATATTGAGACCGCATGAGTGTCATCACTTGTGATGTTTTCTTACTGATTTCAATAAAATCGGCACGTTCTTAATTCAACCGTATATTTTTATTTCAGAATGTTAATTTTAAACAAATTATTATTTTATTAAAAAAGCCGTTTAACAATAGCTTTTAACCAAGCCTGCTTTAAAATACATCGTCATTTCTGATCAATTTAATCAAAGAACATATTAGTTTATGCTAAGCATTTTTAATAATATAGTTCCCGTTTTCAGTAGGTATTAACTAAGTTATAAATAATATATTACCTACATATGATGGAAAATACTATTTAATGATGTTTCAAGCTTCAAATAAACTAAATAGAAAAAGCCAGACATACTGAATTTTCTCTAAATGTTGTTTCTAGCTTCGTTAGATATGAATACTGCGATCCGGTATGTCAACAACTATAATTGCTTGTGTTGCGTATATATGTTATTGGAATATTTATCGTAATACGCTTTGTTGTTGCCGATAGAAAAATATTTTTCATATAGATTTTTATATAGTCAGCCAGTCCCTTTCATTTTTTGTGATAAAATATACAAAGGCTTGATAAGCATAAGCAATTGGCCGGAAATTGCTCTTGATAAAGGGAAAAAACTGGAGCTATATGTATTAAGATATTCTGCCCCTTTGTGTGAAAGTTTTATAAGGAAAGAAAACAACGGGAGTGCCGATCAAGTTTACATCGTTCAATAAGTTTTGATTTTGCCTATGTCTAAAGGAAACCGGTGGTTATCTTATAGGTTTATCTGGTGTTGTTTCATCAAAGTAATAACGTCTAGAATTCACTCATTCTTGTCATACATTTGATATATTTTATATATTAGTTCCTAATAGACTTAAGGTAATGTAAACTTGTTGAAGAGATATAATTTTTACTAATTTATCGTTGCAAAGTGACAATTCAATATCTTAACTTTATCTATAACAATAAAAGGCACAACTAGGTAGTATGAAGCAATTTTCAGCTCCGTTATTTTCTCGATTGGGTGTTATATTCCTCCTATAGCCGTGTAATTGGTTTAACTTTCCCAGGCTCACGCCACTTTACTTGAAAGGTTCGTCGAAACTGATGTCTTACCCGAAATCAGAAAGGAAATGAAGTCTTTGAACAAAAAAACCGTAATTTGACAACTGGAATTGATTTAATAATCTAATTATTTGATTGTTAGAGGCGTTCTACTGGAACTAAAAATATTATGTTAGGTATGTCTATTTGAGGTCTATACAAAAATTATATAATATAAAGCTACTTAACTTTTCAGTAGTGTACTTCTTACATTTTTGGTGACCTAAAATTTACAAACCAAACAAAATGAAGGGTTTCAAACTACTGTTTTAAAATGCTCGAACTCTCAAAATTTTGATATCAATCCGCAAAAGGCACAACTGTACCGTGAAGTATGGTTTTGTAATTAATTAGCCCTTGTCGGTGACTTCTCTGCCGTAAATTATGCTGAATTTTCGGGAAAGGTATTTCAAATGAGGTTACCAAAATTGAAATAAAAATTACATTTGATTTCATTCGTGATGGGGTTACGGCATAGTAATGTTTTCACGAGTTTTACATGAAGTGAGAGAAAATATTATTTTTTACAAAAATGTGTATGATTATATTATTTGCAATTTTACTTAATATAATACTTTTGTGCCTTAATTTTTATCTCTGTTTTTTTTCACACTTTGGTTATTCGAGACTTTACATATAGGATTTATTTAGTATCGGGATAGAAAAAAACGCGTAGGTGATCATTAATATTATGTTCTTATTTTCGCGAACATCTCCCTCTCTATAAAAAATATTTCGACATTCATTTTCAATATCCCGTCCATATCCCCCATGAGTAACATCCGGGAATAAATAAAATTTGCTCAGGATATCAAATAAAAATGCGTACAAAAAACGGCAACAATATACACATTTCTCAATTAAAACTCGACGAAAGCGTAGAAAAAAGCGATCGAAATGGGAATAACAAAAGATCTTTGTTTCAAACAAATCACGGGTAGGATGCGTAAACATATCCCTTATAGAGACACAATAATATATTATAATGTTAAGTTTTGCTTACGTAGTTTGGTTTGATTTGAATAGTTACTGGTAAGTTGAAAATGGCAATACAAAGGAACAAACTACTTTTTTGCCACGATTATTTTTTGTCAAAGGCTTTTCAATCTTTTACGATTAATTTATTACTTAAGGGAATAAAACCAGGCGACCTTATCACTAAAGTGTGATGTCTTCCAAGTTATATATTGAAGGGAAAAAGTTACAAATTGAAAGAAGATGGCGATATACAATTACGAAGTTAATTGATTTATTTTATTACTTTATGAATACTAAGCGTTGAAGAAATGAAATGATCGTAAACAAAACAATTCATACATGCACTTTATTTTTAAGGGCTTTCAGTGTAAAAACTGAAAAGAATGTAGGTTGTAAACAAATATATTTAAAACAATTCACAAATAAGCA
>DWAJ01003371.1:0-14954 GCA_018238005.1 Eurema mandarina
TCAACCCTTTGAGTTCTATTTTTAAGGTAAGAAGTCAAAAGGCTAAGAGCTGAGTCCTTTATGCCGTAGTGGCGCAATTTCCTGACCAATGTGGCATGATTAACACAGTCAAAGGCTTTGGAGAGATTGCAAAACACACCTAAAGCATCCCGCGACTCCTCCCAAGCTTCAAATTCTGGTTTTCTGGTTTCGATGTTTTGAATGCGTGGGTGATCTTCATTCTTTATACTCGGTTAGGTTTTTAGGAAAACCGGTCAGCCTCGCGGGGCCTCGAAACCGATATTTTTCGGTATATATATTCCCGGCGAGTGACCCGAGTATCCTACCGACTGCGCCAATTATAATTACCACCGCAGCATATACCAAAAAAAAACCAAATTTACTTAGAAATATTTTATTACTGAGACTTAAGACTACACAAGTTACTTAGCGCGATGCTAAGATCACTCTGAATACATTATACAATTAAAAACTTATATCTAGAACTAATACTACTTATGTTCCCACGGGTGACGAGTGCAGCGTCAGCGAATGCAGTGGTCCAGGCAAATGAATAATAATATTATGAGACCTTGTACGTATATTTTGTTGTGGTTGTTGTACACGCCATTGGGTATTTCTGTCTCGACCAATGAATTTACTACGTCTGATAGATTTCAGTGGCACAATATCCAAGTAGTCTTCTTCCAACTGTTTAGGTAGTCTTTGCGCGTCATCTTCTTCATGCTGCACAAAAATATCGGAAACATTACCAGAATCCGCTTTTTGTTCAGTAGCCATAGCAGTGGTTACTGCAGGCTTCGTGGTCCTCTGCTTCTGATATAATTATATCTTCCTCTATCTTCATGTTGTAAAATTTCAATAACTGTTGTCAATCACCGAGAAATGCATAATTAAAACAACAATTAGAGATTGTTAAGAGGAGAAACTTATATTAATTATCTTTACATCATTTAGTTAATACATACAAAGTACTTCAATGATGAAAATATAGAGTCTGCAGAAATTCAAACCAGAAATCAATACAAATGTTCTCTCTGGTATGAGTAACAGCCTCAAAAAACTTGAAGTTAGTCGGTGCAGAACGCATGATGGTTCTTTGTTTGCCAAGATTTTTAGTGCGAGATCTGTTTTGACGGCTGCAATGAAAGCTGTAAAACTAAGTCCGAGAGGTTGTTGAAATAAAATTAGGATCAAACTATGGCAATTTTGTGGTCTCTTTATTTCTGATATATACCCTTTGATCACTGGTTTGAATCACCAGATGAAATAAGTAGAAAGTCAATTATTGAAATTAAATACCCCTCTAATGAAAAAATAGAGAATATTACATTAGAAATAAAATAGAAAACAAAAAATTATCAGAGAAATGTATAGCTCAGTCCTAGGGCATGAGCTATATACCTAGGGGAAATACGGACAAAATGACAGGGTGTTTTGTTTAATAATCATAAATCTTTATTTATTGTAATTATAATCAGTCTTTTACATTTGAAATTATCTTAGGTTAATTGACTAACAGTAAAACAGTATTTTATTTGAATAGGAATGATAAAAAATTAGATATTAAGAAAACAATGGACGAATCAAAAAAACCATTTTGTCCGTACTATACGGACACACCAACTATGGGTATAATGACATACCACTAATTTACAAACAAAGTTCACAAATAAATCGCTTAGTCTTCCTTAAGACATCAGCACATGAAGCGTGAGCCCAACGATAACAACTCATGCACCGTAACCAGCTTTCTCCCGGCTTGGACCGCGACCTTTTTTTGGTGCAACTGTGCTTTTGACAGTGGATTTTTTGTTGCTATTAGACTTGCCATCATCAAAAAGCACCTTTTTCACCTGTCTTTTCTTTTTTGCGGATGGATCTTTTGGTCTATTTTTTTCAATAACTTCTTCCATATTTGGAGTTGAAATTAAAAGCCAATTTTCTTTGGCAGGATTGAGTTTTCTTTTGCCTTGGCCTCGAATGAACTGCCCCTGTGGTGGTGGTGAAAGAATCTCAATTGGAAATTCAAGTGACTGATGAGCCTGGTTTCATACCATCATCGTGAGTTACTATAGAGCTTTTAACTGTAAAAGATTCCTGCACATTTGTTCCTAAATCCTTAGAAATAGTTACTCCAACATCTGTAGTCAGTGGTCGTTCTTCGTCTTCTGGTATCGCATTAATTTCTGTCGTTGTATTTTGTGTTGAATTTTGAATGCGGATAAGTAAAAAACCGCCTAAATGTATTCGTCGCCATATGTTAGTTTTTTAATATTTTAGGTTAGGTTAGTTATTTATTATTATAAAAAACTTATTTACTCATCTTTAATAAAAATGAAGCTGAGTAATCAAGTTATTTTTATAAATATACAAAAACTATGACAATGATACAAAAATAATAAGAATATAAGAATTTATAATGATACAAAAACTACGCAACACAATACGGCTAAACGTTTTGCAAAACGGCCCTGTTTTGTAAAACGGCTAGCTGTAATACAGCGGATTATACAATCCGCCTGCGACATATATACGCAGTACACTCGCGTCGTACTTCTGCTTCTTCGAGGGATAACTTTTCAATTTGTTGAGACAATAGCATGACTTGTGATGCGGAGGAAGAGATGTTTTGAAAAATTATTTTGATTCAACAATATTTCGATTTGCTTCGTAAATAAAAGTTGTCGATTATTGTAACGCTGATTTATGATGCTCCATCGGGCAAATACACATACGCACTCGTTTGTCGAAATTTTCCATGACCGTTCTGCATAAATGTGGCTGAATTTCGTTGATGCAACGTTGAATCTCCTCCTTTAATGCACGCGTAGTTGTGATAACCCAATAAAAAGAAATCTAACGGTGTTAAATCACACGATCAAAGGGGCCAATTCTGATCACCGAAACGAGAGAGTAGACGAGCTGGAAATGTCTCATGCAATAATTGAAGTGTTTCACGGGCTGTGGGGCATGTGGCACCGTCTTGTTGAAACCACATATTGGCCACATCAGTATCATCCAATTTTGGCAAAAAGAATCGTGTTATCATGTCGCGATATCGAGCAGAAGTAACTAATTCCGGTGGTACTGCACACTGTCTTCCTGTGAGAGCTTTTATAGGGCTAACATTTGTTAAAAAATAAACATTTATTTGAATTAATAGTAAATCCTGCGTCATATAAGGCTTTCAGAGCCCGATCTAAAATCTGTAAACCGAGTAATAGTCAGTAAATGATTTGCATTTGATCAGTACATCGTCTATGTAGACTAATATGTTATCCAATAAAGTGTGCGTCCATACTGAATGCGCGGTGACTAGGGCCTGAGGCGGGCGCGGTGAGCGAGGGCGTGCGGTGGCCTCAGTGACTCGCGAGCTCTCGTGGCGGATCGACGTATATCAGGTGTTCCAAACTATGGACGAGGATTTGCTATTTTTACTAGACAGTCCGAACCTAAGATGGGAGGTGCTGAACACTAGAGATGGTGTGCATAAGATAAATAAAAACAGAGAAATAACTGGTGAATTTTTTAACTTGTATGAAGAATTGAGATTATACCCTTCAAAATTCTTTGAGTACACTCGAATGCCTGTATCAACATTTGAGTACATACTTAGTAAAATACTAACTTTCGAAAAAGTATTAGGACTGAGGAGAAATTGTTCATAACTCTGAGGTAAGAATAAAACTTTTTTATTAACGTTTTTTATTTTTAAACGTAGAGAAGTACAAGTATGTTAGTAAAAAGTTATAATAATCAAATTAATAATTAGGGTAGTTGCCTCTAGAATATCCTCCATAATTTTCTTCGTATCTCGGTTGAGAAAACTGCATTCTTTCTGCCTCGTCTATTATGATTTGGGTAATTTTATTTCGAATGCGTAACTTTTGTAATTCACCAAATTTTTTCATTTGTGGTAGGAGACTCATAAAAAAATGATAATCATCACATTTCTCCAACTGGTCACTATTTGATGCCATTTTCTGTTCAATTAGCAAAATTTTTTTTCTTTCACATTCTATAAGTTCATTTCTATAATCTGATGCCGTTTTGTTGCGCTTTGACGAGTTTGTGCGATTGCTGCAGGTAGACGTACCTGGACTCATCACGTCAGCGATGTTAGATTGCTCAGTTTGACAAGACTCGTTGAGGGATTCCGAATCACTGTCATGCAGATTTCCCGTCATGACTTCAGGTGTAATGTCATCGTTTATGAATTGCATAAGTTGAAAGTATGGCCATGTGCACTCTATTTCATCGCCACCGTCACCAGAGCGCGGCGTAGGGAATTTCTTTTTTTCTTTTCGAAACTGATCGCGCAGGTTCTTCCACTTCTTACGCAATTGTTTTTCTGTAACAATAACATAATATTTTATTCTTCTATTTTATTTCAGGTTTTTGTCGACAGGAACAGCATTTAGAACACTGGCTTACAGTTTTCGTATGGGGAAAAGCACCATTACGTCTATTGTGCACGAAACATGCCGTGTTTTATGGACTGAGCTAGTTCCTATTCACATGCCTATACCAACAGAAAGACGCCTGAAAGCTATTGCAGAAGACTATGAAGCTATCTGGAATTTCCCACACTGCATCGGAGCAATTGATGGGAAACATTGCGAAATAAAAAAACCACCTAAATCTGGTTCGGCACATTGGTGCTATAAAAAAAGAAATAGCATTGTCATGCAAGCTGTGGCTGACGCAAAAAGGAAATTTGTAGCAGTCGAAGTAGGCGGTCGAGGAAAGCAAAGTGATGGTGGTACTTTTATTGCATCAACACTGTATAAGCTTATAGAAAAAAATAAATATAATATTCCTATGCCAAACAGACTAACAAATTCTGACGTTATTGCCCCCTACGTCCTAGTGGGTGATGAAGCTTATCCGTTAAAACATTATTTAACCTTCCGTATACGAGGTGACTAATCTCATCATGCTATACTATGTAGGTGGGGTTTGATATACCCCAAACATGAAAGGTAGTAAAATTAGCATAATTGATATTTAAGATTGTTAAATAATAATAAATATGTTTTTATATCTAATAATGAATTGAATTAAGTAAAACAAATGTTATTTTTACATTACAATAGACTTTTATTAATAAAAGTACAAAAACTTAACTTTTTCTTCTAACTATAATCTATTAAACCTTTTCTTGAGGACTAAAATCAAATGGCACATAATATTAGAATCAGTCTTCTTAATTTATAAGACTACAATATAACTAGTTTTAAACATTAACAATTTAGTAAAAACAAACAATAATTAATCAAATCTTAATCACTTAAGTTTCCGCAGTCTTGACAATAAAAATCTGCATGTTCCATACATATAGGCTTATTACATTTTTTACAAATGTACCTAGTTTTCCTATCTTTTTGTCTAGGACAAAGTGAGCATCTTTGCATTGTATTAGACCTTTTTGCCGGCGGTTCTTGTAAGTTTTCAAGGGGTTTTTGAAAATACTTTTCAATTCTTTGGCGCAGTTCCCTAGGAAGTCTTTGGTTCTGCCTTCTTGTTTCTAGGTGGGATCTAATTAAAGACAAACCTAATTCCCGAATGAATTTACCTCTCAAGTTAGTTTTATTTTTCTCAATACCATTATTGAACATGTGTATAATCATACTATTTATACCAGCATGATTGAGTAAAGCGAAAAATATCGTCAGAGGCCAACGCTTAGAACAACGTGAAACATCGTAAGTTCTCGATAATTTATCGACAACATCCACGCCGCTTTTAGTCTGATTGTAGAATGTAATAATAGCTGGTTTTTGCTGACTTCCTGTTTCAACATCGATTTCTTTATCATGGTGCAAAGACGACATCATATACACTATTTTACGTGGCTTTGGTACATAGGATAAGATTGTAATATCTTTTTGGAATCCAAATTTGGTAGTATTTAATTCACGGTTTGTTTTGAATACAGGTGGTATACAAGTTTTATTAGCACGTAAGGTTCCGACTACAGTTAGTTTATGATCTTTCAGTAAATGATTAGTGCTCTCGTAACTTGTGAAAAAATTATCCATAGTAACATTTCGTGAAGTTTGTGAAACACATTGTACCAGTCGATCAACTACGTCGTAGGGCTTATTGCTAATAGCATACGGACCCTCAGGTTGATTGCAGCAATATATTTCCATATTTAGGGTGTAGTATGTCTTAGTGGCCAACAAAGCATTAATTTTGATACCGTATGTTGCTGGTTAAGTTGGTATATATTGGCGGAAACCGCAACGTCCTCTAAAAGCTACTAGTTCTTCATCCAAAGTAAGGTTTTCATACGGAATGTAAACATCTTGAGAATTTTTTACAAATTGTTCAAATATACTTCTAATCGGGGCTAATCGATCTATCATTATTCTCTCACTTCGTGTAGCAGCGCTATCAAATCTCAAATTTTTCAGTAAGAAAACAAATCTATTTCTACACAATGTGTCTCGAAACACATCCATTCCAGTACCGTCTGTGGCCCATAAGTCGATTGTATTTTGACGACTAGAACGCGCTAAACCAGATAGAAAAAGCAATCCAAACAGTGCCTTCATTTCTGTCAGTGTTGTTTCAGATTTTTGAGGGTCGTTAGTAGATTGCAAACGAATTTTCTCATTGGTGTAATTCACGATATCAGCAATCATATCATCAGTAATAAATAAAGAAAAACACTGAATAGGTGACTTCTTGTCTCTCGCAACTGATTTTACGCCAGGTAGATGATAAATAATATTTTCAGCTCTGGTGCGAACTGCAAGCCGGTATGGATTTTTTTGCCATTTTACCCCATCTTTACCTTTATAATATTCGGTATGACTAGCTTGTTGCAACCTCGAGAGTGGTAAGTTATCACTGTCTGAATCCGAAGACGGTATGTCCGCATCCACTTCACTATCTGTATTGCTTTGAGCACTGATATGATCTGCATCACCATCCGATTCTTGTTCTGACTCAATATCATCATCGTCTTCTCCTGTTAGCGCTCGTAATATATCTTCTGCTGATAACCCAGACATGTTTTAGTTAAACTATTACCTGAAAACAATATTTCATCACGTTAAACACCGAAATAAACATATAAATGATTAAAAAACAGAAGTAGTTACGCTTACCTTTTGGGTGACGCGCTATACAAGGTGGGGTGTGTGATACCCAAGCGCACTTTACGTACGTGTCACACGATCTGTGGCAGACGCCGGACTGAATGCTTTGCACGGATCGGAGCGGCAACGTCGCATTTACAGCTACTGAGAAAACCAACTTACGCGTTTTTTTCGTTTAAAAATTGCAACGATTTTTTTACCGCTGGGGTATGTCATACCCCACCTCGTATACGGAAGGTTAACAAGTTTATTTCCGTATGATTGTAATTAGGCATGTGGAGGATTCTCGACCAGTCGACTGGGCGGCCCCTCATAGTTCGATGTCGAAAAGTTGTATATATGCTAAGTTACATATAAATATTATAAACGCGATTCAGAACTCGGCACATTAGTAGCGGTCGCTACAAGCACTACCGCAAATTTGGAACCAAAAATGGTTTTTACTATTGCATCAAATAATTAAAAGTTTCGTAACTAAAATGATTCGTCATATCTCTATATAATATCTTATCGTTTTCGCACAGAGCGATAGGTGTGTCCACAAGTCCTACTATATATTATTATGATTAGAGTATTTTCCTTTACATAATATTTATAAATAGCTCATTCTAGCTGATAGTTTTCCAGCACGTGACTTATCCGCAAGCGCCTTTAATTACCCAACTGATAAATAATACTATTACAATGATCGGAGATCAAAAACAGATTATAATTGTTCAATTGTGTAATAAAACTTTCCTACTATGTATGGAAGATTTATCTAACACGAGTTACAACAGGGTGGGTATAATATACGAAAATCAATTAATTATTTTAAAATACAAATATTTTTTTTTAGATTCACTTTTAAATTGTCATCAATAATCAAGTGAATATCGCTAATTTCAGGTATTTTGTTTTATTTCCTATATTCTATCCTATACAATAAGAAATATTGTTTTGTATTCGTATTGCATTTTTGTACATTTCTTAAACAAACATAAATGTCATAAAGATTGAGTTTGTAAGTAATTTTTGACATCCTTGAATACATGCGCAATTGATTATACTATTGGTACTGAAATCTGAATAGGGAGTGTCGGTTAATTTTGTAATATATATACAGTTGGCTCAGTATAATTTAACATATACTACATATACATATACATACAACAGTCATTAATAAAAACATCGAATTAAAAAATAAAATGTTTAAATTTCATAATAAACATTTCGAATCGGGTTGTATTTCACGTGTCTCGTCGTGTCATAAATAGGAACGTTTTTCGAATGTACAATGTGTGAAGTAATAAAATCTATACAGCACACCCAATGTCGGTGGTATAATCTGTCAATCATAAATTAGTAGGGTTGGTAACCAGATTCAGTAGCGAGATAGTCGTTTTTGCAAGTACGTCCTTGTCCCGAGTTACAAAAGCCATTTAACTCGACGAACGCAATCCACAATGCGTCATTAGCGTTGACGTGACACACATACACAAACGTATACATACACTACTTTCATCCAATACCCTTTGCATGTGTGCCCTGGCAATAACTACGCTACGCGATCCGAAACATTTTTCAGTCAGTTGTTATTTGAACGCCGAAGACGGAAGACGTGTTCGTGATTGAGAGCCGTGCACGTAATTTATTTGTGCAGTGTCGTGTTCGGATTAACATAGAATTAGTTTAACTAGGTGAGTTGTATTGTGCAACGTATTCACATTGATCTTGATTCGTATCGGATGTTCAGTCCAGAAATAATTTTGGCACAACTTGCCGTGAGCTCTACCTTGAACGAGTTGACGTTTCTATAGGCGATGAAAATGTTGTTTTTGCAAATATTCGCTGTGATCTTGTTCAGTCTGTTTCCGCAAATAATCACGTGAATCAAAGAAGGGCAAGTATTAAAAGTTAGTGACAAATATGCAATTGTACTTGTTATTTGAGTTTGGTCTTTGATTGTACATAGTAATGATAAATGACTGGCGTCAGATTTAAATGCTTTTGCAACGTCAGAATGCTTCGAAATCGACACATCAACTCAATTAAATGAACGTGTTTATACTGAATACAATTGTGGTTGGAAGTTTTCAATCTAGCTTCAAGATATTTCTTACAAATGTGAAGGTCGTTTGGATGTTAAAGCCGAAAAAGATAGTTGAATTCCAGGATTATGGACTTAAATGGTTTAACTGGACGCCGTCCAAACTGAGGGCATTGACCCATAATTAAGAGAAATGAATCAAGGAAAATTTTGATTTATAAATTTATGTTAAATGTTCGATGTAAAAAATAATTAGTACTGTCTGGCTAGTGGATAGATTCTCATTGCAAACTATAGGGGATTCGATTTCCGGGTCAGTAATTTTATTAAGTATTTCCTGTTTGATATCAATTTTAATTAGAGTTGTTAGCATTATGAAAATATTCAGTCAAGCAATTTTATTTCATTTCTTATTTTGATAATGGTTTCTAAAAACATAAAAATATATTATGTACGCGATTATCACAATTTTTTATAAAAATAACAATTTATTAAACGATGAATCTGTGGTTATATATAAGCAATTTATCATTGAAATGTAATTTAAATATGTTTAAGTATCGACTTGCTTTTTAAACCAATATAATTAATTGATCAAAATAAGTCCTGAGACTGGTTATATTTGCCGAAACATTGTCTAATGACTGACTCTTTATTAAATACCAGAATGAACAAATAAATGGTAGGAATTAGGTAGTAATTTTTTGCCCAAAAAATTAAGGATGATTTTCTTATTGACTGAAATTTACGAATATCCTCAAAGGTTGATATTTGGCTGTGGTATTGGAAGCACGTGTCGCTGATTGCTACCAAATATCGAACCTGAAACTTGTGGTAACCCAGCACTGACATTTAACCAAGAAGAAGAAGAATATCCTCAAAGTTATTATCAGAACGACACGCACCTTTAATTATCTATACATAGTTTCTTGACATAGAAGTCATTAAAACCCCTTTATGCGAATATGCAAATCGATTCGTTGTAGTTTCATTATTTTTCCATTACTTTTATTTCCAACGCTACTTATTTAGGTGTGATAAGCGCAGTCATAACTTATTAATATTGTTTCTATTTTATTTCACTAGGTAGATAAATATCATTCCTAGTGAAATAATTTTTTCCAATGTTAGCATTAACGGAATGACCTTTCGACTCCTAGAAGTTGAATTATTTGATTGCCAAAATTTTCAAATCAAAATAATACTAGTCAACTATTTAATAATTGAATCTTTTCATTCCACCATTTGCGCTCTTATAAATAATCTTTTGACAGAACATTCGTGAAATCGGTTCAGCATGTATACAAGGACTTATTTCTTAAAAAAATCCAATGAGAATAAATTTTGAAGATCATGTAGAAGTCGTTAGATGTTGTTAACTAGAATTATAAATGACTCTCAATATTGGCTTCAGTCTTACAATTCTTAAAATTTTCTATATGTAGACTTATATATGTTCCAATCGACTTATATATGTTCCAAAGGATTCGTAATTCCTTCTATGGAACATAATATAAGTCTTCCCTTTATAATTTTAACAAAAATTGTTGGCATATACCGCCAATGTTAGAGTCAGATATTTCTAAAACTGGATGATATTGAAACATCAAAACCTCTCAATTTCAATTAGTACCACATCGTCTAATCGAGCTTAGATCGTGATTAATACTTGCTAAATAAAATCACCAAGCCTGCAAATATCTTAGATAAAGATACAGATGACCGGAACATTGCATAAGTAATGTCTGATACCGGTATTGTGAGCAAAGGCGATATAACGTGACCTTAACGTGTTGTAGCTATTACTTGTCCAAGGCAATCTATGTAACTATATGAAAGAACATAGCTAACTCGTGTTATATAATGTATCTATGTATGGAGTCTGTATGTATGGAGGATACATCTGAAATCTTAAAAACCAATTTTACGTATATTTGGTCTAGAACTTT
This sequence comes from Eurema mandarina, assembly GCA_018238005.1. Taxonomy (NCBI): domain Eukaryota; kingdom Metazoa; phylum Arthropoda; class Insecta; order Lepidoptera; family Pieridae; genus Eurema; species Eurema mandarina. The sequence goes on from DWAJ01003371.1 coordinate 11,091, forward strand.
TGGTCTAGAATTAAAAAATGCAAGTCACTTAAAAACTATTTTGACGGCTAATAGTTATATGTTTTGAATAAATAAATAGGAGAATCCAAGATACATTGCAATACAAAAATGCAAAATCAAATTTAATAACAACTTACGACCTTAGGAAGTACTGCTTTCAAATTAAAGGTTTAAATCAGTGTTCTATATCAAAGAAATCTAATAAAAAGTCGCTAGATGATATCACGTTTTACAACGATGGCGTCTGATTGACCCCACAAAGGATATAACCGGTTCCTATTCCAATGAACTAGAAACAGTCACAGCTGATGTTATCAATTATCACTGTTTGAACGCTGTACAAATATAGTGATAACATTGTGAATTAACTTGGCAACACTTGAGAAATATATCTGATTTTTATGCGGAATAAATGTAGAATTAGTTTGACTTCATATGATTTGTGAATTATCATTCTTCTGTTAATCTTCATGGCTTCAACTGAAGATGGAAAGTGTTAACAAAAGCAATACAAAGAACTTATCTTTATTTAGCGATCAAAATATCAACAACTTCTATTAGCATAAAGAAATTACACTCGAATATTTTAATCCGATTAAAATTGTTTAATTTTATCATCGATCCCCTTCAAGAACCATCCTTACTTATGATGCAGATAATTAGAACGCCAAACTTGGTGTGTAATATCATAAGTATAATATATTTAGCATTTGCTTGCTTTCGCCCAATTTTATCTGTTATCAAATGGTTAATTTTGACTCTGATTGATTATGACTTTGAAGGTCTATCTATTACACTGGCTGAAAATTTCCGTGTTTTTGTAGTTGTTTTTTTTTTAATTTTGACGTGTGAAAGAATAATTTTACTTAATAAGATGGTTACCACAGATAAAATAGAATTAATTAAATTTAGTTAAAGATTAGTTAAACTTTGTATTCTCGTAATATTCTTCTCCCAAAAATTTTTATCTTTTATTATGGTTTTATTTTTTGTTGTATTATAATATATTATCGGTTATTTATCATAATAAACATAACAGTTTACGTAGTATTTTTTTCCAAATTTGACATCTAAATTTGAAAGTTAATTTGCTACGAATGTTATGTAAAATAAAAAGCCACCAACTAACTAACACATTTGACTTAATTCAATAACTTCTATTAAATGACTTACTAACCTTGGTGCCATTCAAACAGTAATTTATGGGTTCTTGATGGTTGTACTAAATAACACGAACGATACAAGTTGCATCTTCCTGCAAATTAGCTCTAATTTTCCTGTTATTGTCGCCTACGCCTTTTCTCATCCGTATCGGAATAGGCTTATTACGAACCTTCTAGAAATAAATTTTACGTTTACCGAATTTGCATTTAGATTATAGTCTTATATGACCTTTATATAACCTGATAATCATGCTATAGTTTAAACCATTATTAAAAATTTATATGCAAATTTATTTAATTAAAAAAAAATCTAAGTATGTATTTCTAAAAAAAAATGGTTTTTCAATATGTATATAGTCTAATTCAAATATATTTCGTCAACCGTCCCACAAAAAATCATTTTTAAACTCTCCATCTCCTGGTACCCCAAGAAAATTTTGTTCCACAGCGAAAAGGTTTTATAGGCAAGAACCAGCACAACTGTGGTTCTTTGTACAGGACCAAGGACGTTAATGAACTGTCAACATGAAACAACCTCTAAAGTGTGCACTTGATTCATTCATGTCTCTAAATAAATATCAGGCGTCGCCAAAATACATGGCAGTGACCTTAGTTATATCATTCTCGGCGTACGTGCAAGCTTATATAGTAATCGTCTGTGTTTCCTCATTATTGAGACTATTATAGAACTTTTGGGAATTGAGGAATGAAAAGGACGAACGGAGAACTACATTTTGAAGGATCTGTTGGCTCAGGGAATTAAAATTGCAGTTTTTTCATATAAAAATAACAGCAAATGATTTTAAATCATGTTATGGTTCAGAAAGTTGCTTATCAAGAGAAACAAATTTTTATTTTCCGAGTATATTCCTTTTTGCATTTTTGTAAATTTATCTAAGCGTTCATCTATTTTAATTATTCGTATACATTTTGTAAAATTGCAAAATTAGGTTTCGAAGTAATTGAAAAATTTATCTATTCAGCGTAATTGCAATTAAGAAAAAGCAGTTATGTAAATGTTTAATTTGCATTTAAATTCATTCTTATTAAAACCTTAAATTTTGTGACGTCATAAATTTAATTTCTTGCTTATATTATGATTTATGATGCTTCCTTTTTTCTTCAAATTTCGTAATATGTGGTCTTGTATTACTATTTTTTGTTAAATAAATTGTTTAAATAATTCTTCTGTTTAGGATGAAGCAGAATTTAACAAAATATTCATCATTAAAATTGTTAAGCCATACTCATAAATGGTCTTACTTACCCGACTTCTCCTATAGTTAGTTATGTTCTCAAACGTTTCAATCAGATTCGATCAACATAACGTGTTCTTCTATTTTTACTGGCCATTGAAATGTAACAGTAACTACCGACTGTTATTGCCAAAGTATTATTAATGAGTCTATTTTTCACCTGGGCAAGGCATTTTATTTTGTCTCAGTAGGAATGTGACTTTGATTTTTTTAAGGTTTGTTAAGACTCAGCGTGTATGGCAATCGATTACTTGGGTTGTTAAAGAATGTCAAAATTAAAAAAAATCAATGTGATGTCATGGGAGGTCTCAGATGTATTAAAGTTAGAGAAATCAAAATCATTCTTTTTTTTATTAGTGTGAACATGTTGTAAAAGTAAAAACTAGTTTTGATCTTATTTCAATACTAGGTTTTAGTATACTGTAGTTCGTTAAGGTCTGTTCGAAAAGTAATAAAACGAGAAAGACGGGTAGCATATAGCATTCTTTGTATAAATATAGCTTTACTTCTAAATACCAATAAAATAATTGTGGTTCACGTATACTCTCATTTCCACATCTAAACAATTTTAATGGATTGTAGATTCCTTTTTTTCGATTCAACTTTAAATTTTCTTCAAATGTAAAAAGACTTGGGTCAAACTTATCTGTACAAACAATCACTATATTACATACAAGCATGTGTATCTTGAAATGAAGTAACATCTAGCGGCACTAGACTCGAAAACTTACTTTTCTTATACTTTGAAAGTGAAACTTTTACGAACATGGTGCCTATTTCATTGCTTCTAAATTTAATCAATTCACGCGACGAACCACCTGATTAGATAAGACCATTTATACCAGACATTCACTCAAATAGTAATATAATATATTGAATTAATGTTTGACGTAAATGGAGGTGTGACTCCTTGGAAGACAGCCGAGCGCGTGAGAGTTATAATGTCAAGAATTTTGTAGGTGGGTCTTTCACGTAACCGGTGTAAGGGCACTAACGTCATCTTAGGCGAAGGGCCAAAAAGCCTATTTGTTTGTAAAGGCCAAAAAGGATAAATGGAAGGTTAAACGTAAAACAGTTTTTATCTTACAACGTTACTAGATTTTTTGTAAATATACCTAAACAAAAACTCGACTATTATAATATTTATACATGAAAAAGGTCACCGTCCCACGAGCGTTAAGTAATATCATTCCAAGGGTTTTTGTCTTCAATACATTCATTTAATGTATACGCCTTTTAAATTAGACATTTTTTAACAAGGCTTCTAAACTTGGAATTAGTCAGATCCTTGACGCTCTTAGGAAGCTTATTATAGAATAGTATACTCTGCCCCATGAAAGAGTTTTTTGATTTACTAAGTCGGAAGGCAGGCATAATAATTTTATCTCTGTGCCTCGTATTATATTGATGAGAATCACCCCTCTTTGTGTATGCGTTGGCATTCT
>DWAJ01003372.1:0-14954 GCA_018238005.1 Eurema mandarina
GAACGGCGACCTGACAGATTGGAGATCGTTTTATGCGGACCAGTGAGCACGCAAACACGCTACGATTAACTTGACTTAATCGTTACTACATTCGCCTTTGGGGTTAATAAATGACTCAGATTATGGTAGAATAATATCTATTCTTTTAAATGGTAGAGACCGTAGAATAATAACACTTAAAAACGCAATATGAGAACGCAAAGTGAAGCCCTTTCAAAGTAGACGATTTTATCTACTTCATATTCGTATGGTTTTCGTAGATTTCAATTTTAAGGCTACACCACTCTTATAGGGTAAGCTTCCTATAGCAGCAACATTTTCGATGGGCTTGTGTGCGTGTTATCGAGCATAAGAATGTACTTTTAATAAATATTTTTAGAACCCTAAGTTATTTTTAGAGAACCTCCTTCATTTCAACTGTTGGTTGGAAGAAAAATCTTAGTTCTTATCTTAGTATTGCTTTTTTATATTGAATACTTTAGTCATGAAATTGAAATCAATATTGAAAATTGTTACTAAATGGATTACCAGGGATGGATACATAATTTGATTCGGCTTCCCCTATAACGCGACACCCTTTGTATTATAAAGAACTGCAATTTTGTCCAAAATAAAATTTATATTTTCAAGGCATTTTTTTATGATATTATCAAGGTTTTACCCGCGTAGTTCCCGTTCCCGGGGCAATACCGGGATGTAAGCTATCCTATCTCTTAAGTTGGATCGAAATGCACATGGTGTGCGAATTTTATTATAATTGGTTAAGTGGTTTAGGAGTCCATTGAGGACAAACATTGTGACACGAGATTTATATATATTAAGATTAATACAATATGACCCTTAAGGAATAAAAACGTAGACATCACAGTATATAAGAATAAGATTAATCGGAATATTTCTTGGAACTTCAATTATTATGGCGCGTTGTAGATAATAATTTCTCCTTATTGTGACTATCCTAATATTAAGGAGAAACGAGATGATAATGAAATCAAATCCAACTATATATAGTTAGCGACCCGGCTTCGCTTGCATACAATTTCTCTGGAATCACTCTATCTATTAAAAAAACCGCAAGAGAATCGGTTGGATAGTTTTAAAGATTTAAGCATACATAGGTATATATGGACAGAGTTTATATGTATATGTCACCGGAAAATAACAAGAACAGCTAATTTATAAATTTCCTAGGAAATTTATTAACCTTCGTAGGATTATAAACGAGAGATAAATTGTACCTATTTTACGGCCACATTTTCGCAAATTTATCAATTTGACGTATATATTTACAACTGAACCAATAAGATACTCTAGCACAGTGGTTCTTAACCTTTTAGACATGAGGGACCATTTGTTAAAATTTCTCTTTTGTCACGAACCACCTATTTACTTTATGAGTATATCTACATTATCTGAGTGTCAATAAATAAACACTCGTTCTACGAGTAGGTATGTATCTAGAAAAAATGCATAAAATTATTCAATATATTTTTTTTATTTATTGTAAATGCGCATTATACATATTTATAAATGTTAATAGATTTTTGTAATGGCAAACTCTTTACTAATTTTTAAATTGTTCCTACTTATAATTTATTTTATTTGTGACTAGCTGTTGCTCACGACTTCGTTCCCGTTGATTTGTTTTTCCATTATTTCTTCGCTCCTATTAGTCGCAGCGTGATATTATGTAGCCTAAAGCCTTCCTCGATAAATTGTCTATTCAATAAAAAAGAATCTTTCAATTCGAACCAGTAGATACTGAGATAATAGCGCGTTCAAACAAACAAACTCTTCAGCGTTATATATTAGTATAGATTGCTTTGCGGACCATTTAGGATGCTTCTAGGGACCACTAGTGGTCCGCGGACCACCGGTTAAGAACCTCTGCTCTAGTATATGCAAGATGAAAAGAAGAAATAAAAATCAATGTACAAAATAAATATAATAAAGTGTTCGTAATATCTTAAAGAGGGAGGATTGCAACCTCAATTTCCGTTACATAAGGAAAATATTTGGTCAATGGAGAAAACTTGAAAAGCTTTAATATTAACATCGTATACAAAGCACATTTCACACACATATTCGCTACCAAATTTGTATTCCTTCATCGTAGACGGGTGTTATAATTTTATTGAATGATATGGGTCTCATACGGTTTCGGCTGCGTAAAACTAGTTCTTTAATACTAAAAATAATTACAAAAATAATGCGAGACTCTTTTATTTTAAATACGTAAAATAGAACTGACTGACTGACTATAACTATGACGTCATTCCACATTTTACACATATAAGTCATGATGTATGATGATGTTTATGTAGTGATAATGAAGAAGATGATGGAAATAATACATTGAATTGTTACAATTTCACTTGTAAATGTTTAAAGTCCTCATTGTTTGTTCAATCCTCTCCGTGTCGATGTTCCCTAAAAGCCCTTATTGTGTTTACACGAAAGCTATTTATCCAATTTATGATACATTAGACGGAATAAAACGGTTCCAATAACGTAATGTTGTTTGGGGTTTGTGTTTTGTTTCTATTACTGAATTCGGTATTATATATGTAGTATCAATGGTAGGACTGTAACAAAGCAAGTCAATGATGAAGGGACAGAGTACTTTACTCTGTCCCTAGAAAAGGACTATGACGAGTAATCGGTTAATGATGTTTATCTCTAACGATTAACTAAAGATATTGTCGGTTTTAAATATATAAAATCAAGAGTGAGACCGGCATTTTAAAAATTGAACGCAAATGAATGAGAGAGTTGAAGAAAGTGGACATAATGTGGTATAACTTTATAATTAGCGTCCGGAACGAGGCGAAAAGAATATCGTGTATATACAAAGTCGGAATTAAAAACTTAAGGGAAAGAGGATTGGTTAATTTTTTTCAGCCAATCCTTTGAGGCTATACTTATATATAACTTGTTATGTTAGGAATTATAAGACACAGTTTAAGCTGTAAGTTAAAAGTTGTTATGTAAGTGGATCCTATAGGGATTGGAATTCTCATTATTAAATCTCCTGTTAAAATAAAGATTAAAAAAGAAACCTTAATTTGAGTCAAATTAATTTTATTTGATATTTGCACAATCTAAAGTTAGAACCGACTCACTTTGTCAAGTACTCGAATGAAGTTAGCGTCTCTGTGTGGGTAAACGTGATGCTATCGATAATTAATTGATCCTTTGACGGTAGTTCGATGTAATTAATAACTCGGTGAGGTATTTTAAGAACAACGGTTCTCTTGTGCGGGTTCGTGATCAGAATTAAATTTTTAGAAAGGATCGACTAATATTAAGGATTTATACGCAGCAGTTATTACTGCTGAAAAAGTTAAACTTAAATCCTACTTCTATGTAATACCAGAAACTGCAAGAATGGACTATATTGAAATTCTTCTAAAATTTCTATGTTTATTTCTTTGTCACAAGCCACTTTTCCAATTTTGTAGTTAAGGCGCTGGAGATAATTTTTTTTAATTAGTCAGGAATACAATAGTTTATTTTAATTGTGTTCTTTAAGGTTACGTGTTTACTGTTTGTTACATTCTCTTTATTTTTATTTTAACCTCTTTTGGTGTTGATTTTTTCGTTAACAATATCTACATATTATTCTCCAAATTGTTCTCGTTTCCATCAAAGTTGTTTTTCAGCAAACGCAGTCGTAATTTAATAACACGCTATCAGGATCTCGTTGCCGTTGCAAAAAATGGGTCAGTTTTAATTCAGTGGATTATTTCAGCTCGGGCGCCTGAATTCAATTTACGTTGATTCAATTCAAAATCCGGAATAGATGGAGCTGTCTGTGGTTTCTGTTCCTGTGTACCTTCAAATCTGTACAAATATATCTTCATATATCCCTTCTAATGTTAAGTGTCTTACAAAAATCTATGAACCGACTTGGATAAATCATGCTACAGAGTCTATGGTTCTTGAAAAATTATCTGTCAAAAATGCAACCATATCTCCTATTCTATTTTACAATAAGTCATACCTGTGAAGATAGAAAAGCACTTTACTCCGTTATCTGTAGTTTACGACGGGCGTCGATTAAAAGCTATCCGTCAGACTTAAAACGCTCTTAATATTTTATGAGGATACACAATACAGGTAAGTGATGGACATATAAAACTAATGGCTTTAGCAATACGATGAAAGTGTCATCCATAGTCCTTAAACTGTTAAGACCTTGTTCAGCCTTTAAGCATTTATCCCTAACTAGGTTTTGCCAGTTAGGAATTGTTTTAGGATTTTTGGTATGAATTGGTTCGAATTTATACTAATATGATTTTTTAGTCTTGTTAAGCTATGTTTATTTAATTGAAGGCAAAAGAAACATGCACAGTAGATAGAATATTTATAGACACATTCGAATTTATAATTAATATAAAGTGAGAGTTAATATTTCCTCATTACGATAGGTTATTTTTTTAATTTAAGTCTTTCAGTTCAGAGTAAAGTTATTCTTTTAAAACAGCAACTTAATCAACTTGAAAGCTGCAAATATAATTCTAAGAATACGTGATTATTAAATTTTCCATTCCAGCTAGGAAAATTGTTGATAAAAATTGCATTCAATTCTTGGTATAAACGGCCATTCTAATGCCAACAAGATTTCTCTAAGCGTGGTTTCAAGAAAACTTAAGCTTACACGCATTTCAGATAATAAAAGATCTTGCCCACTGAGAAATCGTTCAATACTATAAATGTTTTGCTTTTCCATGCAGTAAAGGATTTTCTAAGTTTCATTACAAAACTGTATTTTTGTTTGAGTTAATACCTAATTGGTTGTAAGATTTAATAAATTCTTGATAAAATAATATATAAAACATCAGTATAAAATATCTCATCACTTCGTTCACAAAGGCCTACATAATTTAAAAAATGATAAGAATGTCTTTTGTCGACTTTATTAGTTCACATTCCGTTATTTGAAAATAAAAGAAAATTTATACTTTTTATGTACTTTTGAGCTATACCCTAAAAAATCGTAGCCAAGGATTACAATGGGTGAACAAAAAGCGCAGGGAGTTACGCCAACGTCAGATTGATAAATGATGTGAAGCAGCGAATTGTGTCTGCCTACTTTACCAGCTTGTAAATCGGGTCAAGATGTTCCATTGGCACTTCAATTCAAATACAGTTTGGCACTACTGTCTAGGTTTTGTTTCAGCCATAGTTGAGTTGGTATTGTTCTGACAAGCTTTCGTAGACTATGCTAAAATGTTACCATTAAGTTTATATACTTGTCATTTAGCAAATCGACCGATTGATGTGGAAATAAAGACCATTAGAAAATAGTAAAATACCCCAAAATTCTATCTTCCCATAATTTAAAATTTCTATTTAAATAAATTTGGTAATACTGATGACGCAACATAACGTTGGAAATAATTGTTTATAACTCGTACTTAAGTTAGTCAAAAATCGCGTATAAAATGACATGGATTATATTTCTAAGTTCAATACTGCAATCGGTAGTATCTGGGAAAAATCTAATTAAAAGGTTATGTATAAAAATCTATATAAACCAGTAGCATTTGCCAAACTTAGAAGTCAGTCTTTGTAACAACACAATAAGCCGATGTTGGCTCAGCCAAGAAAATGTCAAGTTTTTTACACTCTTCATAGCAATAAAAGCTCTTATTACGACACAGCGATCCCTCTTTAATGTCAAAACTGTAACATGAAAAGCGACGTTCCTTGACGTGGCATATTTCTGTATTGTGTCTAATGGGCCAACATTTGTTGAATCTGAAGCCATGTTTTTGTTAATTAATTGCAATTAACAGACATCATCCACTATGATTACCCAAGGTATAGCGATATTTAAAAATATTTTTGTATATGATACCTTTCTTAACGAGTTGTGCCATTAGTTATTGTAGAGTACGCTTAAGTTACTGGTTAAGGGTACGCGGTTGAAACGGAAGGGCAAAGTTAACATATTGTCTATGTTCTGAAAATATGTTTCCAAGAAATGTTACCTAGATTGGCAAAAATTCCTTATGTAATAAAGTTTTCTCGTTTCGAACGCTTTTATTATACGACGAATACAATTCCATATTTTCAATCCAATTCAGACGAAGCAAATACATGATCAGAATCTCAAACAAACAACACTTTTGTTGTTTCTGTTGCCATAGCAACGGTATACCTTTGTCTATGTTTTCATTGCCGATAGCAATGTTTGGTTTCTACCGCAAATATTTGATAGGCAGCCTTCTGACCCCTCGTTGTTTCTAAATTTGGAACAAAAAGTAAACATTGTTCTATAGGGAATTCAGTTTAACATTCTTGATCTAATAACATGCTTATAATCTAAAAATTATTCGAAGAAACTGACTCAGGGAATGTGGCTTAACAATATCCTATCATAATATGTTGCTAAGTAGGATTATCTTTGGCAACATTTCATGGAAAATAAATAATTATAATTAAACGTAAATCGCTTATCAGAATATCTAATAAGTATTCCATACAAGTAGAATAACATTATTATTCATAGAGTTGTTTTATTATATAACAAGATGAGATTAATGAAGGCATCTAAGGTTATTTTGGAATGCGGAAAGAGACCGAAAATAGCTATTAAATATTTTATGAACTTCAAAAGCAATTTTTAATTAAAAACGGTTGGAAGATGTCCCATAGTTATTATAATATACTCAGAGGTACACTTAAGATAAATCCAATAAAAGATGGGGAATCCGAACTAATATTAGGACAGAAAATGAAATTCCTGGCTGAAATTAGGCCTTGTAAACCAACTTTCTAGAGATATTACGAAATGTTTTGATAGTGGGAAAGTATTGGTAAGCTTCTTAATTAAAATGATGATGTTTATTCGAGTATACATTATGTTAAAATGTATTTTACCCGCGCATAAATTCCATTTCAACTTTTACTATGAAGGTAGGTTTCCCAAACCCTTAAAGTACCTTCATATCATATTAAACTAACGTTGATTTAATATTAATAGTCCAGGCGTATACCTTAGTAGATAGATATACATTAGAAAATACTTTCTTATTTGTAACATTAGTGTATAATTATTAACTATAAAAAAGTAATGTTTAACTTCTTTATTAACGTTCAAAAACATTCAAAAAACAACTCCAAAACATTTCTCACAGACACACACACACACACACACACACACACACACACACTTACATACACATATATATACACTCACCCAAATATTACCATGCACATAGATTACATACGGACTTATAATAGGGGGGCCTGGAGTGCTAAAATACATGCCTCGGCTTAGTTTAGCCTCCACTTCACCCACAGATTTCAAATTCTTTATCATGTTATGTACCTTATTGTAAATATCGATTGTCATTTGAGGTGAAAAATAAAATTTATTTATTACTAGCTGCTGCCCGCGACTCCGTCCGCGTTTACTTTTATAAAAAAATTATTCCCCTGGAAACTGTATAAAAAGTATCCTATGTCCTTCTCCTGGTTCTAAGCTACATCCCCACCAATTTTCAGCCAAATGAGTTGAGCCATTATTGAGTTATAAATGGTGTAGTTAACACGACTTTCTTTTATATATATAGTTTATTATTCTTCCACTATTCCATTTTTAAATCCAGCATCAAAGTATTGATTCCCGAACGACAAGGTAAATCAGATAGCATTTCCGATCTAATGGCTGTGTTCTAAGGGCGGGTCATTCCATTACCTAACTCTGTATACAGTATATACACAGCGGTGGCACGCGTATCGGATAATGAAGGGACGCATTCTGAATAGTAATTCTTCGAGATGAAGTGTGATGATATTTTTTGTAAGATCCTTGCCCGCTTATATAATTATGTTGGTAAATAAGCGAAATTGATCCGGAATAGTTGATTTGCTTACTAAATAGATAGCTACTTGTTTGTAAAGTGAAGATCACTATTTTAAAGTCTCTATAGCTTATACATAGCTATATACAAGTTTTGTATGAAGCATTTTGAGGGTTGCCGCATAAAGGTAGCGAAAGCTACAAAGGGATGAATAATAAACGCGTTATGACATAAGTCAGAATGACTGTGAAGCTAAAATGGATTTATACAGGAAAATATTTTAGTATTGTTTTAAGTTCTTTTAATAACGTTACCTTTGTTTCATCCATGTAAAACTTGATCTGTAATTTTTTTAATTACTCTTCGGTATATAATAAAACCAATGACATTGTATTAACTGATATTTCTATAGGTAGCAATTCATATAATTTGTAGTGCTTTTAGAGAGATTACTCATGCTCAATGCTCACAAACATTACCTCTTTATATAGTAGTTTTGATGAAAGTAAAATAATATATGACATAGTTTTAATCCAAGTTATTTCTAAATACAACACGTAGTCCTCTAGCCAAGCTAACTCGTCTTTTTTACTTAAAATATTACGTCCTAATACAAGTTAAAAAACATTTCTCAGTGGTTGAAAATGTCCTCATCATGATCATATTTGAATAGCAATAGTTTTGAAGGTTTTTAATATGTACGCATGTGATTTAAACCGACCGTACAATTTTCCTTTGAAATTCAAATATGTCGACACAGTTGGATGGCTTTCAGAGCAAACTTGAGCCAAACTCGAAATTCTATTATGATGTATCTTCAAGCGTAAGAAGGTAGTCATACATTATAATTTCGCGATGATTGCTTAGATCGATATCATACGAGACACTAATAAGGTATTGCACAAATAATTTTCTAGACTTGCTCCACATGTATAATATAAAACTTAAATGATAATGATATCAGTAGTGGTCTTTTTAATATCTTAAACTCAATTTTAACTTAATTAAGTAACTTATATCCTATGCCACCTCATTGAATAAAATCTCATTGATTGTCATAAAACTAATATTTTGACATTCATACTTTCAAATAATGCTTCGCAAATTTTCTAAAGATGATAAAAGATGTCTTTGTAGAGTTAAATCTGAGTTAGAATACCTAGTTGCAGCTCCCGGATGTTCAGATGATCTGGCTGCAGTGTGTTCGTTGCCCGAAACATGGTCTCCGCGCCCTGGAGGACCTATCCTGGCAAAATATCTTAAAGAACGTGAAAAAAATTACCAAGATGTCTTGCAAGACATAAAAAAGGATGCCGATAAAGTTAACAACGACATAGATGGTAAAGTACGAACAATTGCTGAATCTCTTTTAGCACAGATTCGAAAATACGAACAAGATATTCAGAAACTTCTTAAAGATGTTGAACCTCTCAACGGCGCTCTTAGCGTTGAAGACAGAAACGAATGCTTCAAAAAAGTCACAGAGGTGCACTCTGTTTGGATACTAGATCTAAACCAATTTAAGCAAGAAGCTCATGGGTTTGAAAGACAACGCGTTGAAGGGCTGAAAACAGTCTTACAGAAACACTTCCAAATTCTTATTAAGACGGGACATAAGTCTCCGAAAGATTTAATACATGAATTTGATGAACGTATGTATGAAATTAACCAACAGTTGCTTAGTAACTGTCGAGCATACGCTGAATTAGAGGGTCAGTTACGAGGTCAGGCTGACGTATTCATTGTTCGTACAAGATCATCTTTGAACGAGCTTTGTCTTGATAAACAGAAATCTGTAAGAACAGGCAGTGCTATCCCTTGGATGCGAGAATCATCGCATCGTAAGCGATCGTCAAGCTTGAGTTGTAAGAAAGAGAAAAAATTGTCAGATTCTACATCCTACGCCGGATATAAAATGGAAGAATTTAAAGATTACATAGCGCAGCTGGTCAAGGCATACCGTGCCGCTATTCTCAAGGTATGCACAGACTTCAGCGGACAACTAATAAACTTACAACAAGAAATTGACGCTTGTGTAACTATTGTAAAGCCACGAAAATCAGTGATATCCAAATTGCAGATAACCGTAGATCACGCATTTAAAAATTTTGCTGAAAGATATATGGATAATACATATATTGTCGAGAAAATACTTTTAGATTTGACGATTAACGATGTTGTAAATATGCAGAAAAGTTTGAATAATTTTGCTAATAGATTACAAAGTACTTATTATATCTTGCATGACGCCGGTTGTATGTGGGACAATCATATTCTACGATCAGCACTCACTCAAAAGCTTACGATGGCGGGTGTTGAGGATTTAATGACTGTTCACGATTGTATGGAGGCTAATGAAGTGACGTTTAATATTACCTTAGAACAGATGCGCGCAGCCCCTGACATTGATAAACTAGAACAACTTTACGACAGTCTTTTAATTTTACTAGATCGAATGGAAGAAAGTTACCATCAGCACCATGAACTGGAAATAAAAAAGCTAGAGGATTATATGAACTTACCACCAATTATGACTAACATTGTCAATGCAGAATATGCTTGTTTTTTTGAAAAATATCCCAAGTCTCCACTTCACTCAGACCAGAGCTTGAATAATACACCAGACTTAGTATCTCCTCGGCGGCAAACTTTAATTTCCTTGAGAGCTCCCCTTCCCAGAGTTATATTACAAACTCATCTGCAAGACGTAGCTCTTCATAATTGGCGAAATGGATTTCTGGAATCATTACAAAATAATGTATCTTTTTTGTCTGATAAGATAAATTGGCAAACTCGCAAGTGGATTGATGAACGAACCATGCAGGTGAACATGCGACATTCCCTAAAACTAATGTCACATAGCGTTAGACGTGAAAGAGTCAAAGCAGGTCGAGATGCACGTTTCACTGAGTTGAAAATTCACGAAAATTGCCTTACATCACACATTAACGCTATGAATGCGTTGATAGAAAGTGTGCCGTTAGAAATTTCTGAATTATTTGGTTTTGAATCTACTGAATTGTATCCTTTAAATGATTGGGTAATGGATATCCAGTTGGACATGGACGATATGTTGGCACACGATCCTCTCGATCCTGAAGTGAAAAAACTGAAAATGAGTAGCTATGCGCCACGCCTAATAAAACATCGCCATTTATATGAGGAATCGTTAGATCAAGCTTTAGAAAAACATAAAAGGGATATTTTGGAACGCCTTCAAATGGCTCGTATTTCTACGTTTGAATTTATTTCGTATCTAAAACTGCCTATACAGGAAAATAATTATTCGCCCCCGGAAGCCGTTAAAGCATCTGCAGCGTTGGCAAAGGCCTTTGATGCGCTAGAGGTTTGTGCAAATCGTGTAGGAGAGTGTTTTCATCAGCGTCGAGTACTGCTACTTTCGTGGGCGGATCAGTTGCTACATCCACTTCAAAAAGCTGTTGAAGAGGTGTTTAAATTTAGCGCCAAAACTGCAGTGGATAAGAAGAAGCCACCGCCGCCAAAGAAAAAATGAAACTCGTATATTTAAACCAAATATTAATCCATCTTCCGAATATCTTCCATAATTTCGTTGAACATAGATTTATTCATTGATGATAATAAATTCGAAACTGTATAAAATGTATTAATAGATAATTTTGACGTTCACGTGGCTTTTATTGTCAAACGTTTAACATTCAAAACGTTCACGTTTCGACTGACTGCAGAACTTATTACTTACTTACTGACTGCAGATATTGGCTAGCTTTCAATCTTTGTCTATTAGTTGGAAAGTTTATTATCTCGCTTGAGTTCGTCCCCTAGAGAGAATATCCTAGCCTTGGTTTAGACCTTATTGACAATTTTATTGTGCAATATACAGGTCATATGTTATAATTTTTTGTGCTGTTTTAGTGGTCGAACAAAATTTTTATGTGTTGTTTATTATATTCATCCGATACTCACCATAAGATTTTATATAAAAACGTTTCTAAAATCATACATTATTTTCTTTCCTACCAACATATATATTTTTTTAAGAATTGAACGGATAATAATGATGCAACATATTGGCTATTTTTATCCCAGAGTTCCGCAATATTAGAATTTTCGCGAAAGAATATTTTCTATTCAGTTCCAAGCCATAATATTCTGTATGTGGCTTTGTATCTTCGACATAAGACGGTAGAATATTATATTATATCATTGTTGATCAAAATATTATGAGCTAGTTGTATTTTTTTATTCTATGAAGTGGTGAGACGAGCTGGTAGTATACATATTCGCCTGTTAATAAATGAGAAAACCGCGACCAATTTAATTAACACAAAATTCCTAAAACTCACAACAATTTTCATAATAAAATTGTTCAAATATACCGCATGGGTATAAAATATCTAATATAATGTTGACGGTTGAACGATATCGAAGCTTTTGTTTATGTACCTGTGAAATTGTGTGCTCAAAGAGGAATCTCGTTGGTATATATTGTAAAAGGATTGGGCTTTTGTAGAAATAAAGACGAAACTATTTCAAACGGTATTTCCAGAGTCTCGTAGTTTTCTTTGTAGAATAATTTTGTTATCTGGGATATCTTTAAAGGTTAGATTCCAAATTGGATTAACGTAATATCGGGAAGTATAGGTTTTATACATCAAACACAACGGACCGTAAGAAAATAAAATCCGGTTTTGGAATTAGACTCAGATATTTAAGTAAGTTTAAGTAAGGGAAATATTGACTGTCTTTCCCTAAGAGATTATTGCTTGCGAAGTTTAATTTTTAGGTAGGATTTAGTTTCCATAACTTGTTGCAATCAGTGAAAAGGGAAATGTAACGATCGATAAAGATACGAGTTAATAATTAATTAATCAATATAATCATTTATGCTTTTTAAAAGAAATGGTTGTTGGTAATATTTGAAATGGCTTTCTCTATAAGAATTCAATTGGTTGGTTAGAAGGAGGTTCTTGGTCGATGGACATAAGGAATGTATAAGGTTTTCATTTTTAAGTCCTTATGTCCTTTTTACGCTCAGATTCCTGAGAATATTATTGTAGCTATTTTATATTTAATAGCTCCTATATCTTTCTTAAGCTAATTTTTAAATTGAACAATTACCTAGAAATACTTCCTACAAAATACATCGGTAAGGAACAACATTATTTTTAGGCGAGTCTTCATCCTCATTCAATATAAATGAAACTTTTAAGAGCGTCAAATTGCAAAAGTTACGAGATCTCGGCTTTGTAATAAAATTGTTTATCGGAGTCAAATCGAGAATTCTGAGGTGACTATATATTATGTACGAATGGAAAAGTTGTGCCGGCGAAAAATTATAAAGGGACCGTGAAATTTTGTCGACTTAATCTTATTTAATTCTGTTTAGATTTTGGCACAAAGGATAAGCTAAAAGAGTCAATATAAAACGTTGAAGATTTAATAGAAAGTCCCAGAATTCGGGAAAAGCCGGTCGTATGGCAAAATATGTTAAGGGTAGAAAATATAATAAATGATAGTAAATTAATCATTGGTAGACTATGAAGGTAGAAAAAAAACTAGATCTTATTTGATTAAATGGTTTTACGCATAGTTGAACATACTGGCATAGTTGTAAAAGACAAATAAATAAAAGAATATCTACTGACCAAGGTGTTATACCACGTAAGGTAAGCCTAACATGTTTCATAAGTCTGACAGAAAAATGAAATTTCTTAAATGAAAACACGGGATCAACGTAATGAAAATAAATTTAAGGGACATAAGTATAACAATGCCACAGAGAATTTGTCGTTCAAACAAGTACGTTGCGTGGACCAAAAACAAGTCTGGCCTGTAGCGTAGTTAATTAACGCGTGTACATATTTGTGAATTCATCTGGTATATGTCTTACGCATTATATTTTATGCGTAGAATATGTTTGTGAGTAATTAAGTATGAAAAAGGTAGCAATTGAAACTCTTGATTCTGACTTTGATTTGATCTTTTTATTTCTAAATATAAGGTCGGTATAATATCTCTAAGGTTGTGGACAAGTGATTTCTTTGTATAGTGAAAAGCTTTTGATAGTTTCGCTCTGACATAACTGATATCTCTCCAGGTACTGGAGGTATCTGAAGATATTAAGGTACTACTATTAGAAAAACAGACTAAATGTTACCAACGACTGTTTTTGTATCATCAAACGAAATGTATTTCTTTTCTTAATACCGGGACTATATTATACGGGAATAGTATTAAACTTAGATAAATTTACCGTCAAATCAAGTTTAGAATACTTACTTAATATTATAAACTAGCTGTCCCAACGCGACCTCGTTCACGCTTTCCTATCCTAATGGAAACTTTATACCCTTTACCTACAATTTTTTTTGCCCTAAGAACAATCCTCATACATCCAGCAATATTCTAAAAAAAGAATCATGTAAATCCGTCCAGCTGTTTTCGAGTTATGCGCTTACCAACATATTTTGCGATTCATTTTTAAATATTAGATGAGAAAGCGTGTGAAAATGTTGTAAGCATCAGCACAAAAAAGCTCAAAGAAAATTATAAAACGGAGGCCCAGTATAATCATTTTTAAGTTAAAGAAATGCAAAAGTAAGTGTGTCTTGAATCTCTTGACTTGATTTATCTTGTCATTTTAAACTGTTATCACGAACGACATTTCTATATTTATTTTACTTTAATAATTTATATATGTATTTATTTAACTGAAGACGGCGCTGTTTAAAATCGATCGCTTTTAAAAAATCCAAATAATTTTGTGTTTATTCCCTAATCGTTTTTGGTACTAAAATACAATTTAAACTGTTGAATAACTTACTCGTTATATATTTATTTATAACATACAACTGTAGACAAAGTTTTAAGAATTCGAATTGTTTTATTTCAACAAAAATTCAAACCTCATCTGTATATAATCTTGCTTCTATATACTTTAACCTTTGTTTACCCACCAACAATACTTTTGATCAATATATTTGGCAGGATTAATTAAAGACGAGGATAATGTTTCACCGTTTCGTTTTATTTCTGACAGTTTGGTACAGACAGATGAGGTCATTAACCGTGAATTAATTTCTTTTCTCTGTAAATAATATTATTTTTTTTAACCGTAAAACATTTGTTTTTAAAAATGGAAGTTTTCAAAACAAATTG